>JAQZBX010008996.1:18857-47054 GCA_029593785.1 Cabassous unicinctus | reverse complement strand
AGAGAATGAGAATGAATGCCACAGAAGCAATATGCTGAAATCAACAAAACCCAGGACAGAAGGGAGAGAGCAGCAGGTGCTGCCATATGCCTTGCCATGTGGCAGAGGATCCAAGGATTGCCATTAGCTGGTCTTGAGGAAGAAAGCATCATCTTAATGATGCCTTGATTTGTACGTTCTCATGGCCACAAACTATAAGCTAATACATTCCCATTGTTTAAAGCCAGTCCATTTTATGTTATCTGCTTTGAGCAGCGTAGGAAACAAACTCAGAAGAAGAAGCATGCTAAATTTGTCTTTACTTCTCATTGCTTGTACTGGGTCACCTGGCCACTGCTAGCTGCAAAGGGATCTGACTGGTATGGCAGTTTTTTTTAGCTTATCCTCCTCTATATTAAAAGAAGCCATGCAAGAAATGGAATGGGTTGAATTTCGAGTCAAACAACTTAAAGTATCTGCCACAGTCCATCTCTGGCTATTCACACCCTTCTTCCTGTATATTTACTTTTAGGGAGCATAAAAAGTAGTGCTGGTCTTACCTGACTGAGTATTAAACCATCTGAAAAATGAGGCAGCAAGTAAGTTAAAAGGAGATAAAAATATTTCTTTTATTACTAATAAACTGAACCCTGAAGTATATGGCTTATATTTGCTTGAAATTAACCCATCCCAAACTGAACGTCAGAATTGAGACTTACCCCAACACTGTTGCTGCATAACTCCACCTGAATTACCCTCTGGTTCTTTAAGTGCATTATGCTCCAAACTAAGCTGTCATAATTAATGTATTCAACACAATAAATAAACAGTTAAAGTGTTGGTGATACAATAATAATAATATTGCTCTTGCCTAATAGGTATGACATACCTAACATGGCCAATAGGTAACTCTTGATTTCTTGCCCCAAACCTGTTCTTCCTACAGTTTTTCCTGTCTCAGTACCTGACACCACCATCCACCCATTTGTTCAAAATGAAGCCGAAAACTCAATATTTTTTAGGAGGTACCAGGGATTGAACCCAGGACTGCATACATGCAAAGCAGGCACTCAACCATTGAACTAAACCTACTCTCCTAAAGCTCAAAATTCTGTTTATCTATACTGTAGCTTTTTTACTTTTGTTGAATTAAGTTTCGGGGGTGGCATTGATAGGTCAAATAATATGTTTAATTTTTTATGATTTTCAAGTAAATATACAAATTAATACATGATTGTTCCAATAATACAAAAGGGAAAAATAAAAAGATATATAAAGAAAAAGCTAATTATCTCTCCCTCATCATCCCCTCTAAAAACATGCTCTTGAAATTATTATGTTGTATACACAGCCACAACTTTTCATATATAACATAAAACATACAGACATACATTAAAAATATATAGGGTTTTAACTTTTTGTTTCATTTTCATGGAAACTGAATCATCCTCTGCCTTATACTCTGTAACTTACTTTTAAATTCAAACCTTAGGTTATTGTGTCTGTTTGACACTTTCATGGACCCAAGAAAATCATGTACTTAGGGCTAATCCTTTCCTGTGGGTATAAACCTTTTATAGGTGGGGCCTTATTTTGATTAGGTTACTTTAATAAGGCATGACCCAGGGTGGGTCTTAATCCTTTTACTGTATTCCTTTATAAATGGGATGAATATATATAGAGAAACACAGAGAGGAAGCCCCAGAAGCTGAGAGAGAGAATGCCACAAGAGCAGAGATAAAGCCAGAGGAAGCTAGAAGCTGAGAGCAGGGAAACCCAGAAGAGAAGGGAGAGACCAGAAAATATCACCATGTGCCATGAGAGCAAAGTCTGGGATTGCCAGAAGCTGGTCTTCAGGAAGAAAAGCATGGCCTGATGAAGCCTTGATTTAGACATTTTCACAACCTCAGAACTGTAAGCTTATAAACTGAGAAGTCCCCATTGTAAAAGCCAACCCATGTCTGGTATATTGCATTCCAACAGGCCAAATGAGTAAAACAGTTATTCAGGAGCCAAAGCAAATTTTCTGCACATGATATACACAGACTGGTAATTGTACGTAAACATAGTAATACTATAAATGTTAGGTTGTTACTGCAACCTATTTTGTTTACTCTTCTTTTGTTTGCTGCCTCCTCTCTACCCCACCTCCCTAATTTCCACCCCCAAATCTTACCTATATATTTTTGCATTTTAGAACATTTCCCCTTTAGAACTAGATCCCCAAGAGTAGGATCCTAGGACTAGGGGTATGTGTGCTTTATTTTATTGTTGCCAGATTGCTTTCAAGAAAGGCTATAACAGTTCATATTCTTACCAGCAATGCTAGTAAAATGCTAGCACTTTACTAGAAATAAGTGCCTTTATCGATTGAATTGTGTCCCCCAAAATGACATGTTCAAGTCCTAACCTCCAATCTTGTGCATGTGAACATATTTGTAAAAACATCTTTGAAGATGTTATTAAGATGAGGCCAAACTGTATTAGGGTTGGTGTTTATAAACAGAGGAAATTTGGACACAGTAAGAGAGACAGCCATATGATAGAAGCAGAGATTGAGTTATGCCACCACAAGCCAAGGAATGCCATAGATTGCTGCCACTCATTAGAAGCCAAGGTCGAGGCATGGAATGGATTCTTACTTTAAGAGGAAGCATGGCTATGGACTAGAGTGGACTTTCTAGTATTCTACTACAGACATATGGTGATTCAAGCATTGGAAGAAATTACAACATTGATGTGGAGCCAATGGCCACTGGAGGCTCTGGGTGGAGGGAGAGGGAAAAGCAGTTGTAGTACGGGGGCTTTTTTGGGACTTGGGAATTGTCCTGAGTAACATTGCAATGACAGATATAGGCCATTTTATATCATCACATAACATGCAGAACTGTGTGGGAGAGAGTGTGGTCTACAATGTGAACTATGGTCCATGCTTAATAGCAAAGCCCCAGGATGTGTTTATCAGTTGCAATTAATGTGCTACATTAATGAAGGATGTTTATGTGGGAGGTTGTGGGAGGTGGGGCATATGGGAATCCCTATATTTTTTGTGAAACATTTATGTAATCATAACATTTATGTAAACATTTATGTAAAAATTTGAAAAAAAGAGGAAGCATGGCCGTTCTGACACCTTGATTTAGAACTTCTAGCCTCCAGAACTGTGAGACAATAAATATCTGTTGTTTAAGCTGACTAGTCTGTTGCACTTTGTTAGAGCAGCCCTGGCATATTAATACAGGTGCTATTCTCTTTTACTCTTTTTGGCCTAATAGGTATAAAATAACTCATTTTCAGTTTTATTAGCTATTAGTTTTACTAGAAATTCATTAGTTACCAATGATTTTCAGAATCTATTCATGTTTTTGGCCATTTGGATTTGCTTTTCTGTGAATTACTATTCATGCCCTTTGCTCATTTTTCTTTCAGATATTTGTTTCTTGTCAGTTTGTAAGAAGTCTTAGTTCTATCTTGCTGTATCTGTTCTTCTCATCTTAGCACTCCCAGTTTTAGCCGAGAACATGGCCAATTGAAATAAGAATTACATGTAGCAGCCTCTCTTGTAGCCATATTGGCCATGTGATTAAGTTTGGGCCAGTGAGATGTAAGTGGAAATATTGTATACATCTTCTAGGAAATATCTTTAAAAGATAGCTGCATATACCTTTTGTCCTTTCTTCCCTCTTATTCCATTCTGCTGATTTCAATGTGAATGTGATGACTTAAGTTCTATCTTGGAAAATAAGGAGAGGAATTATATCTTAAGGATGGCAAAGCATAAAACCCAAAGCAGCTTGACTATCTGAGGACTTCATGTAGCAGACCTGCCATACTAGACCTGGGCTAATAACTTCGAGACTTAAAGAAAAATAACTTTTTTTATGTCTAATAGACCTGTTTTGTTGTTTTATTAGAGAAGTTGTGTGTTTGCAACACAATCATGTATAACATACAGGATTCCCATACATCACCCCACCATCAGCACTTTGCATTCTTGTGGAACATTTGTTTACAGTGTTGTAACTAATGTTGTTTCCTGAAAGAACATCATCAAAATATTCTGCTAGCTATAGCCAGTATCTTACATTTGGTGTATTTTCCCCATAAATTACCCTATTGTAAACACCATGTATTAGTATTGTATATTTGTTATAGTTCATGAGAGAACATTCTCATGTTTGTACTGTTAATCACAGTCCATTTTCCACCACGGGATTCACTGTATTGTACGGTCCCATGCCTTGTACAATCCATCCATAGTGTAAACTCAGCTTTCAGCTTCATCATGAAGGTGTGCTGTTATCACCGCAATTTTAGAGCATTTCATTACTCAAAAAGGAAAAATTCCATACTCCTTTATATCCCCTATTTTTGACCCTTAGCATTGATATAGTACCTTCTTTGCCATTGCTGCAAGAATATTACAGTATTTCTGTTAACTATAGTCCATAAGTTAAATTAGTTGTTTTTTTTTCACATGTATCACCATATTCTTAACACCTCATAATACTAACGTTCATTTGTTATAGTTCATAGAACATTCTTGTGTTTGTACTATTAAAAACAATCCTCATTCACCACCAAGTTCACTATATTATATAGTCCATAGATTATCCACTAGCTTTCTTTGAATTGACAAATAGAAATAGCTTTTGATTTTCATAGTTATTTTACCCCTAGCCTAACCTTTTCCTACCCAAGATATATGGTGTAAGGAAATTGCCGTTGTAGGGTTCCCAGTGGGGGAATTATTGTGAAACCTGTGAAAGCTCCCCATGAGACTGAAAATCTGCCGAGCCCAGAGACATTAATGCCAGGTCAGGACAGTGCCAAGCAATTAAGACCTTTCCTGCCTCTTATCTCTTCTATCTCCTATTCCAGCCCTAGAGGGATCAGAAACTGGATAGGAAGCTGAAGTAATAAAATTAATAAAAGAACTATAATGGCTGCTAATCACAACCCACTGAAGGCCTTAATTTTAAATAAAATTTTGATTTTTGAATAAAAATTTTAATTAATTTATTAATAATTTATTAATTTATTATTATTTAGTTTTAATTTATTAATTTATTTATTTTTAAAAGACTTATTTTATTTATTTTGCTTTTATCCATTTTAACACCCTCTCCCCCCCACCCCCGATTTTTGCTGTTATGTGTCCATTTGCCTGGCAATTCTCTGTGTCTGTTTCCTGCCCTCTCTTCTCATCCTTCTCCTGTCTTCACTGAGATTTGATCCTGGGAACCTCCGATGTGGGAGAGAGGTGTTCTGCCACCTGTGCCACCTCAGTTCCTGGTTTTTCGGCACGTCTTGTCTTGGCTCTCCCTTGTGTCACTCTCCTGTTACGTCATCGTCTTGCTGTGTGACTTGGTGGGGCCTGCCACACCCGTGTGCGGGGCCTGATGGTGTGCCCTTGCACGGGGCCTGGTGGCCTGCGCGCCTTCTATATTTTTTCTTTATTTTACTGGGAGGTCCCAGGGATTGAACCCAGGTCCCTCCATATGGGAAACGGACACCCAACCATTTGAGCCACATGCACACACACCCCAGAAGACTTTTATTATCTGTGTATAAGACCAGAAAACTGTTGGGTGTTACTTATTTCACAAAATCTAAAAGATCTGTGTTAACACATCTCACTATCATTATACTTTTAATCATTTTTCTCCTTGCATTTCTAATGGTTACTTTTGCTATGTATAGTTAACTTTTATATAGTATAATTTATGACTTCATCATCTTCAAAAGGATGGCATTATCAAAATATAATAGTCATCTTTTAAGTGCTTTTAACTTGCCTAAGTATAAACCCCTTCTATTTCTTTTGCGTATTTATGTATGTATTTATTTGCCAAATTAATTTTTGCCCATTTCTTTACTTTCAACTTCCTTTCTCTTCATGTGTTTCTTGTAAACAGCTAAACCTGAATTTTCCTTTTTATCCCAAATTGAGTCTTTCTTTTTAAATGGGAGAAATCAGTCTTTTAATCTTTAATGTAACAATTGATGCACTTTATTCTTTCCAAATCACATTGTTTATTTTCATTTTACTTTTCCTCTTGTTTTCTTAAAGTTCATTATTTTGCTCCTTTGATCAGTTGATATACAACGTTCCCCTCTCTTTTACTCTGTTTAGGAGTTTTACTCAGTTTAGGAGTTCTATAAAATGAGACCTTGAGAATGCTATCATTTCCTAAATCTCCGCTCTCCCAATATTGAGATGTTGGAACAAGGTAATGACTTCTCCCAACTCACCAACTGCTAGTTTTTACTGTGATAGCTTAGTACTTTTAGTTCCAGATAATTGCTAAAATAGCAGTATGTCTCTTCTATTAAAAAAATTTTTACATAGCACTTTTACTGCATACTCTCAGAAAGACCATCTACATTTAACTTTATAGAAAATAATCAGATTATGTTGTTTACAAGCATTAATGATGGTGGCAGACTGCCAAATTTCAAAACCAGTGATTCCAGCCATGATGGTAAAACAAGGATTAGACTTAATCTCATGCCATAAACAACTAGAAAATTGGGCAAAATACATGAAAAGAATACTTTCAGACACTGGATAGCAGGATGGGCAGTACTATGATCCTGAAGATAAGGGAAACAAATGAGAGAAGGTATTTCTGCCTGCAGAGAGTTTTCAGACAAAGTATGGGTTAGGAAGAACTGAAAAAGAAATCATTGGTCTCACTGAGTTGAGGAGATGGCTGAAAAGTTTGCTCTAGAGCAGATTCTTATGAAGAAGGGAGCTATAGAGTGCCAGATAATTGCATAGGGAATTCTATGACTCTTTGGCACCTAGGCTGCACAGACAGTGAAAGCCCACAAATCTGGGCCAAAAACAATTAGGGAATTGTAAGCAGAACAATGGTGGAATAATTCCAAATTTGATGAGAACTATATACCAACAGATTTGAGAAGCTCAATGAAACCCAAACATGAGAAGCAAAAAGAAAACAACACCAAGATATATAATAACCAAATTACTAAAAATAAGTGCTAAGAGAAAATCTTAAATACAACAAGCAGGAGAAAAAAATTACCTTAAAGAAACAAAAATAAGAATACAGAGTCTGGTGAAAAACTATGCAAGCAGGAAGATAATGGAATGACATTTTTTTTAATGCTGAAAGGGGAAAAAAAGCCAATATTGAATTCTATAACAAGCAAAAACATCTTTCAAAAGACAACTTGAAATAGGTTAAGTGGGAAATTTGGAGTTGTATACAACAAAAAGTTCAAAGAAAATCACAAGTGGTCTGAATCCAGAGTTTGGGATCTTAATGATTTTTATATTGGTTTTTTTTTTTTTGCCTGAATTTTGTATGGCTGAAGCATATACTAATTGCTTTATAATTTATAAAGATCCATGTAATATATTTTTACCTTTTACAAAAAATAGTGAAGGCAAAATAAAAACATTTTCAGGCAAACAAAAAAGCTCAGAGAATTTGTTTCCAGGAGACTTGCACTACAAGAAATGTTAAAGTTTCTCCTGGAGAAAGAAAATGATATCACATGCAAATGAAAGGACTGAAGAGTACCAGAAATGCAAAAGTGGCATAAATATAAAGGGCTTTTGACCTCACCTTTAAATTTCTTTAAATATCATTAACTGTTTAAAGGAAAAATGATAATGTATTTTGGGAGTTAACATGTAAAAGTAAAACGTTTGTAATCAGTAACCCAAAGGAAAGGAGGAACAACAAAAATCCTTAATGAAATGAAAGTATACTAATGTAAAGGTATTACATTTTGTGTGAAGTGGATAATATTATTTAAAAGCAGACTATGCTAAATTAAAACTACATATTGTAAACCCCAGAGGAACTTCTTAAAAAGTGTAACAAAAAAGCCAATAGTTGACATTAAACAGAATCATAAAAAAGTACTCAACCGAAAATAAGGAGGAAAACAAATAGGAAAGGATAAGAAGGAAGGGACAGAGAGAAAACATAGCAAGATGTAGATTTCAATCTAACAATGCCAATATTAACATTAAATGTAAGTGATCTAAGCATTCCAAATGAAAGAGATGTTAGACTGGAAGAAAAAGCATGATTATGTTAAAAGACACAGATAAAGATGGATAAAGATATACCATGAGTAGTTTTATTAATAGCAGACAAATAGAATTCAGACAGAGTGAGCTTTCATAATGATAACAATATCAAGTCATCAAGAACACTTAATAATCCCAAATGTGTATTCACTTAGATCTTCAAAATATACCAAAATTTGGCAGAATTGAGAGGAGAAATAGAAAAATCCACAATTACAGTTTGAGATTCAACATTTCCTCTAACTATTGGATGGAACATGTAAACAAAATAATTTAGGATCTTGAGGACTTAAACATTATCCACCAACCAGATATAATTAACATTAATAAAACACTGCACCCAACAGATAGCAAAATGCACTTTCTTTTCAAGTACACATGAAAAATTCACAAAAATAGACAATAAGCTGGGACTTAAATCTCAACAAGGGTCTGAAATCATACCAAGTATCTTCTCTGACCATAAGAGATAAAATTACAAAACAGAATGTCATCTGGAGAATTCCCAAATATTTGGAAATTAAATAAATAACATATTAAAATAACATGGTCAAAGAATAAGCCAAAGGTTAAAGTAGAAAATATTTTGAATTAAATTAAATGAAAACACAACAAATCAGAATTTGTATAATGCTACTTTAGTAGTGCTTAGAGAAATTTATAACTAAATATGTATGATAGAAAAGAAGATATATAATAATTGATCTAAGTTCCCACCTTATGGAAAGAAGAGCAAATTAAATCCAAAGTAAGTATAAGAAAGGAAGTAATTTGAGTGCAGAAATCAGTGAGCTAGGAAATAGACAAATAATAGAGAAAATCAATGATATAAAAGCTGGTTTTTTAAAAATGTCAGCAAAATTGAAATATTTCTCACTATAATGATTAAGAAAGAGCAAAGGAACAAATTATAAACATCAGGAATAAAAGAGGGGCTATCACTGCAGA
The DNA here is from genome assembly GCA_029593785.1 of Cabassous unicinctus. Lineage (NCBI taxonomy): Eukaryota > Metazoa > Chordata > Mammalia > Cingulata > Chlamyphoridae > Cabassous > Cabassous unicinctus. The sequence continues at coordinate 38,056 of JAQZBX010008996.1, read as the reverse complement.
TCCTAAAGACATCGAAAAGACAAGGGAATAAGATGAAAAACTATGCCACTGATTCCAACAACTTAGATGAAATAGACAAATTCCTTGAATTGACTCATGAAGAAAACAAACACTAAAAGTCCTAGTTCTAATCCAAAAATTGAAGTCATAAATTAAAACCTTTCCATAAAAGGACTCCAAGCCCAGATAACTTTACTGATGGATTCTGCTAAAGATTTAAAGAAGAAATTATACCAGTACTACACAAACACTTCCTCAACCTAGGAGGGAAAACTTCCAAGCTCCATCATTATACTAATTTGAGTCCATTATTATGCTAATATTAAAACCAGACAAGACATCACAGTAAAGAAAATTACTGACTGTAGCAGTTTGGTATTATGAATTCCAAAAATAGATATTGGATTATGTTTGTATTGGACTCTTCCTCTGGTTACATCAGATTGTATTGGATTCAGAGGTTTCACTCTTGATTAAATTATGATTAGGCTTTGATTGGGCCATGTCAGTAGGGCCAAGGGAGTGGGGACTCACAGAAAAGGACAAGGCAGAGGAGTTAGTTGGAGTTTGATACTGGAGCCCCAGAAAGTAAATACACAGAGAAGCAGATACGTGAGGAAAGAGAGAAGTCTCCATTAGACACAGCAGAGGCCTGGAGAAGAGAGACAAGCTGTTCACCTGATAGTTTACAGCTGGCCTTGTGGAGAGAGCAGAGCAGCTGAGCCTGGAGAGAAATGAGCCCCAGGAAAGAGACGAGACTTATCTCAGCCTATAGCTGATGTTGGAAGAAGCTGGGACCATGGAGCCTTAAGAGGAAGAGGAAGCCTGAACCCTTGCAAATGTCAGCAGCCATCTTGCTCCAACACATGGCAACAGACTTTGGTGAGGGAAGTAATGTATTATGCTTTATGGCCTGGTAACTAGGCTTCTACCCCAAATAAATACCCTTTATAAAAGTCAACAGATATATGGTATTTTGCATCAGCACCCCTTTGGCTGACTATCAGCAGAGTAGGAATAGAAAGGAAGTTCTACAACCTGATTTTAAAAATCTATGAAAAATCGTATAATAATCATATAGTAATTATACTTAATGGTGAAAGACTGAATATTTGCCACCCAAGATTAATAAAAGGGCAAAGATGTCCACTAACTGAATTCAGCGTTGTACTAGAGATCCTAGGTAGTGCAGTGTGGGAAAAAAAGAACCACAAAAATTAAAGGCATACATATTTGAAAGGAAGAAGTAAAAGTGTCTTTATTTGCACACTACTTGATCATTTAAGTAGAAAATCTTAAGGAATCTTCAAAACAGTTATTAGAAATGAGTTTATCATGGCTGCAGGATACAAGAGCAATATACAAAAATCAATTTTATTTCTACATTTCTATCAATGAACAATAGAAATAATTGGCAATTTTTAGTAACATCCAAAAACATGAAGTAATTTGAGATAGATTTAACAAACTATGTGCAAGACCTATGCGCTGAAAGACATATGTCATGTTCATATATAGGAAGATTTAATATTGTTAAGAGTCTATTGAAGTTTCAGTAGAAAATTGTGATCATGTCAGTTTTTCCCTAAATTGATCTGCAGATTAAATGCAATACCAATAAAAATTCCAGAATGCTATTTTGTAGAAATTTAAATGGAAATGCAAAGGACCTAGAAGCAAAAGGCTTTTTAAAAAAAATTTTCTAGAAGTTTTGAGAATAAGTTGCAAATATGATGCCATCTTACCTTTTTTCATTATTTTTAAAATATTAAAAAAAAAGTATACCATTCATACATGAACACATATCAGCAATAATAGTATAGTAAAAGTTGTGAACTTAAAAAACAAATATGCATAACATCATACAGGGGTCCCATACATCACTACTAATGAGCAAGCTAAGGAAGAAGTCAGAAAAAAATCCCATTTGCAATAGCAACTAAAAGAATCCCATATTTAGGAATACACTACAAGGCTTTTGAAAAAGAAGACTTATCCCATTTCAGAGTTACTATAAAGCAATAGTACATAAATAGTGTGATATTGGCATAAGAGACATATAGATTAATGCAACAGAATAGAGTCCAGAAACAGACCCACACATATATTCAATTGATTTTTACGAAAGGTGCCAAGGTAATTCAATGTTGAAAGGATAGTTTCTTTTTAAATGATGTTGGAATGACTGGTTATACATATTGAAATCTTTAACTTTGTTATCTTACTCCATACTTAAAATTTAACAAAGTGGATCACAGACCTAAACATTAAAGGTGAAACATGAAACATAGGAGAAAATTTTCACAAGCTTAGAAATAAAATTAGAATAAATTGGACATCATTGAAATTAAAAACTGCTGCTTTTCAAAAGGTATCACTAAGAAAATGAAAAAGGAATCCATGCAGAATGAGAAAAATCTTTGCAATATGTATATCTAACAAAAACTTTTTTCAGGATATATGAAGAACTCTTGCAAGTAAAAAACCCAATAAAAATAAGATAACCTAATAAAAATGGGCAACCTATTTGAACAGACTTTTCACAAAAGAAGTTGGCCAATAGGTACAAAATATGCTAAACATCATAGTCATATGTGGAATGCAAATTAAAACTACAATGAGATCCTGCTACACATCCATTGAAATGGCTAGAATTAAAAAGACTGACAATACCAAGTGCTTACAAGAATGTGGAGGAATTAGAACTCTTAAATTGCTGGTCAGAGTGCAAAATGGTACATTTACTTTGGAAAACTGTTTGGCCGTTTCTTTTAACGTTAAATGTTCATTATACTCTTTGGCCCAGCAGCCTCACTCCTCATTATCTACCCACGGAGAATAGAAAACAAGTCCACATGAAGACTTATACCTGAATAGTCACAGAAACTTTACATAAAATTGAGAAACCTGGTAACAATCCAAATGTCTGTCAATAGCTGAATGGATTTGAAAAAAATTGGTATATTATTCATCAGAATACTATTCAGCATTAAAAAGGAATAAATTACTGCCACATGCAACACTTGAATGACTCTCAATAAACAATGCTGAGCAAAAAAGCCAGACACAAAGGAGTACCTGCTATATGATTCCATATATGAAATCTGACAAAGACAAATTTAATCTATAGCAACAACAAGCAGATAGGTGGTTTTCTGAGACCAGAGATGAGAGGAGATTGTTTGGGATAGGATAAAAGGAATATTGGGGCATCAATGGAAATTTTCTATATTTTTATTATAATGGTAGTTACACAGGTGTAAATGTGTTAAAATTCATCAAAATATACAATTAACATTATTGTATGTAAATTATGTTTCAATGCAATTGATTTAAAACACACACATGCACACAAACACACACATACCTAGCTCTACCATTTACTATTTGAAAGGTCTTTGTTGATATCTTTATCCTTTCTGTACCTTAGTTTCCTCATCTGTAAAGTGGGGAAGTACCTAATGTATTGTGGTTGTGAGAATTAAATGAGTTAATTATTGCAAAGCCGTTAAACAGTACCTGGCATGTAGTGAGCACTATGTATATATTAGTTACTGTGAACCACATTTTATAGTTAGAAGAATCATGGTTTTTAGTTCTAGAAGTTGTTTCTAAATTTTTTTTTTCGGAACCTGTTCTGAAAGTTCTGCTTATTCATCCTCTTTCTGGCTGCTGAATGCCCCAGGTGTGGTTTTATTGCCTGAGGCTTTGGTAGCCTCCCTTTATATGATTAAGGAAATTCCCTTCTATTCCTAGGTTGATAAGAGATTTTATCAAAAATGAATTTTATCAAATGCTTAGTCTACAACTATTGAGATAATCATGCATTTGTTTTCCTTTAATTTGTTGCCTTTTTTTTCTTTTCGTCATTTAATGTGGGGGTATTGCATTAATTAACTTTCTCATGTTAATATCATATCCAGATTGATAGATTTAACTTGACATCAAGCACACATTATTTTTAAGATTTTTAAGATGTTTGCATTTATGTTTGTAAGAGATATTGGCCTGTGCTTTTCGTTTAGCATCCTTGTCTGGTTTTGGAATTAATGTACTATTAGTGTCATAAAATAGGTTTGAGTGTATTTCATCTTTTTCGATGTACTTGATTGGTATATGATTAGAATTACATGCTTTCTTTGTGATATGGATCTGTTATTTTAAAATATTTTTTCTGGAGTTTGAATGGGTTTAGGGGTTGGAGTCAAGATAGTTATGTTTACACAGTCTTGATCACTCTTTATTACTTTTGACCATTCTTAATACACTTACTACTTGCCAGGCACTGCTACAAGCCCTTTATGGATAGGAGTTTATTAAAGTAAAGTTACCTATTTAAGTTCAGACAGTTAGTAAATACTGGAGCTAGGATTCAAGCACAAATCTCTCTGATTTTAAAGCTTGTTCATGTTCTCTAATGAAAGAGTTTATGCAAGTGTTCACACACATACACACACACACACAGAACATAATAAAATTAATGATGTGTTAACAGTGTTATCTCTGGGTGATGGAATAAGAAGTGACTTTCAGTTTTATAAACTTTTTGTAGTGCAGATTTTTACATGAGCATCTATTTTATAATCAAATAAAGTGTTTGAAAAATTAAAGAGACCCACACAGACAATTAATTCAAGTCTGTCACAATTGAAAATTGAACTTTGATTAAAAAATTATGCAAATATTAATTAAGAGTTCTTGAATAGAAATAAGGAAAATATGATAAAATTGTAATTTAGCATAGAAATACAATTACTTTGAAAACTTTATGGAATGATATACATACACTTATGAAAATGTGGATGTTATTCATAGACCTATAATGGATGGAGGGGGAGAACATACTATGGTGGGAAAGAATGAGATTTAGAATCTGATTTGTAACTCACTGAATTTCAGATCTTGGCTAATTAATCCTTCTGAGATTCAGTTTCCTCCTATGCAGACTAGGGATAATAACACTTAATTAGCAAACATGCTGTAAGATTAAAGTGAGATCATGCATATAAGGAGCTTAGTGCTTAAATGCTCAAAAATGGTAACAATTATTATGTGCTATCCACACTTGAAAACAAACAAAATTATTCATAATAGTAATACTTTTATGTCTTAGTAGCTTTTATTTTATGTGGGAGATACATTCAGGTTCCTTCTGTTAACAATAGAAGGATTTGATCATGTTAATGCCCCAGTATTTAAATAATACTTAGAATTTTGTCTATATGATGTCTTCCTTTTTTTCTGAAATTATAATCATGAAAGTTAATCAGATAAAATGAGTAATTAGTCTTCTTATCATATTGGAAAATCACTATATAATTATAATTGACATGTTGATGATTTCAGGCTGTGGAATCATCATTGAGAAAGCTGGAATGTGAACCCATTGAAATAGAAGAATTTGTGGAACATTTTACTTTTTTGGATCAGATTTCCTCAAAGATATCTGATTTAGAGAAAGAGTTCTTAACAGTTTCTCAGCTGTGTTCTGTTTTAAGGTATTACCAGGTCTATATTTCAGAAGAGCAACTTGCCTTATATAAAATCCTTGTTTTCAAGTTTAGTCAACTAAAAACAGCTATGAAGTTAAGCAAAACAAATAAAGATGCTGCTATTGCTAAATTCAAAGAAAATTTGGAAGCATATATCTCTGGTCTATGGGTTGATGCTATTAACTTAAAGTCCAAAGTAAGTTTTTTTTTTTTTTTTTTTTTTTTTGTGTGTGTGTGTATGTGTATGTGTGTTTCATTAAAAATCAACTTGATCTTAGTCTCATATAAACATAGGTATTTAGGTATTTGCTTTCTGTGGAATCTTAAGTAAATAATTTAATCCAAGTATTCTTAACCTGGGATTCACAGACAGATTTCTGATGATTTATAAACTTGAATGAGAAATAAAATGGCATCTCTATTTCCACTAAGCATTTTCTTCAGTTATAAAAGAATGCAGAAAACAAACCATAGCAGAGCCGCTGACTTTTTCCATAGTCTTCAACAGACTATCAAAGGGCCCCATGGCATAAAAAAGGCTAAAAAAAAACCCTGAAATCTTTCTGGGCCTTAAACTGGGCCAAATAGTAATGATAGTTCCAAATTTACTCACTTATCTTGTGCAAAGTGAAAATAAATATCTAACATTTATTGAGCCTTTACATGTGCTTGGAACTATGCCAGGTGTTTTACAGGGATTACAATATTTCCCCTTTAGCAGCATGAAAAAACTGAGATTTAAAGAGATTAAGTAATTTATCTACGATCACATAGCTAGTAAGAGCCAGAGTTCCAGAAATCTTGCTTTTCACCACTACTTTATCCTTACCACCACTACATATTATTATATTCATTCAACATATTTTAAGCATCAACTATGTATTATGCACAGTTATTTACTGCAATTATTTTCTCAATTTCTCCATCTATACAGTGTGGTCACACTGTTTCACACAAAAATAGTGAAAATGAAAAGAATTAGTCATATGAAAATATTTGATGCACATATCTGATTGCTGTAATACTACTAGAAAGTTAAATATAAATCCTTACAAAAGTTTATAGTTCACTCTATTTGTATTTGGTAAGTATATTAGGTTGGGTTTCCTGGACATTGACTCTGAAATGGATTTCTATGTGCAGGAAGCCTATTTGAGTTCTCTTGGCAATAACATATGTGAGAAACTGAGGGATTCAAGTCTGGACAGAAAGAGTTGTTGAACTGTAGTGTCATTGCCACAAAGGATTAAGTTGATCTCATGGGGAACTCTAGAACTGGGGTGACCTTGCATAGTTATCTCTAATTGGGCCTTTCTCTCTCCACATATAGACCTGCAGTGGGGCTGTAATCTTGGGTGATTTAGCTCCCTTGGACAAGGGCAATTCCTGGTGGGACTCAGATGGGCAGAATATCAGGCAACACTAGCAGCTGGGGGAATGAGTTTCTTGGTCTTGAGGCAGGAAGATCTGCACCCACAGCAGGCTGCCTCTTGTGCCCCTTGGATCCATTTGGTTTGTGTAAGATATCCATCTTGGAACAACTCCAGGATTATTGCAAGTCTCTTTTCCTGGGCAGACTTACAGGAGAAAAATTAGTGGATCTAACTAAAGCCCCTATCACTGCAACAGTATTTTGATTCATAGAACGCAGAGTTGCAGGGCAGGGAAACACTAATTACACAAGTGGGTCACTCCTACTTCCATCCATTGGTTTCTAAATCTAAGTACTATATTTAGGACAGCACTAAAAAGGTTCACTCATTTAGAGTGTATATTGTGTCCTTAAAGATGGAGTACCATTCTTGCAGGGTATTTTTTCCAAGTTGGTGCTTCAGCTTTACCTTCAGCTGATCATTCCATTGTCTATTAGGTTGGCAGATTCTGGATGGTGTGGTATGTGATAAGAGCAGTGGATCCCATGGTCAAATATCAATGGTTGCACCTCCTTTAATATAAAGTGAGTCCCTTAGTCCAATGTGATAATATATGAGATCCTATGTGAGTGGATGAAAAACTGTAAGCCCTTGGGTATTAGTACTAGCTGAAGCTCTGAAAGCAAGAAAGCCAAACACATATCTGGAATATATGTCAGCTTCAGTCTCTACGAATTGCTGCACCTTCCATGGTAGAAGGGATCCACTGTAATCACCTTGCCACCAAGTGGCAGATTGATATCACTGAAGAAGGTTGATCAGGGTTTCAAGGTTGATCTATGTTGCTGACAGGTTTGCCATTCAGCAGCAACACTAGCTAGATCATTGTTAATCAATGGGAGCCATGCTGTAAGAGACCTGAAGCTTATATAGTTTGAGTGGACTTTTTTATGAAAAAGAATGCAAAATTAGAACCCAATGTGAATATTTTTCTGAGAAAGATTACAATAAATTTATAAAAACAGAAATATACCACAAACTTTCCTCCCAAAATGGCATAATATTTTAAATTAATTGCCCAATATATCTCTTAATTACTTCTTTCCTAAATTTTTGGCTGCATATTCTTTCATTGCTTTTTCTTATAACAAGATTTTATTATATCTTACATGGAATAGAAAGATAATCCAGTCTCTCCTTTAATCTGGTTGATAAAAATTTATTTTTTAATATTGATAATTTAGGAAAGTTGCTTTCATCTTCATAATTTATTGACATGATGTAAATTGACATTATGTAAATCATGTAAATTTTTAGAATTGTTGTCAAATTGGAAAACTAATAAATTTCTTTTAGGAGTAGTAAGATTTCAGGGCATTTAAAGTTTGCTTGTATGGTGACCAATTTTAAATACTTTTTGACTTGATGATACTCATTGTCACTGTTCTCATTTTATGGGAATGTGTATGAGGTATAAGGTAAATCTGATAATATTGGCCTTTTACTGAAGGCTTATAGGTCCCCTTCTTGGCTAATGCTAGCTAGAGACTAGAGTAGGACTAGAGGGAGAAGCATAGGTATAAGGAAGGCATTCCATTCTCTGTCTTTCAGCTGTCTGCCAGGAGAGTTGTCTTGGCCTAAAGGACCCTTAACTATTTATTTTTTCTGCTTATTTTTCTTTTTGTTTTGTTTCCTAATTGTTAAGCAGATTTTCACTGTTTTAAAACTTTTTCCTGTTTTTTTTACCTGAGTTATTATTTCTGGTTTACTTTGTCTACTTTCAAGTGTTTCCATCATTTACAAGTTTTAATTATTTTTTAATTAAAATTTGTATCCTAGTTTTGGGATATAAATTTATCTGCAGACCTATGTTTCATCACCTATTAAATATGTGTAATATGCTACCTATTCCTTAGGGTTGTTATGAAGATTAAGTTAGATAATATCTGTAGAGCAGCTAGAATCATGCCAAGCATGTAAGTGCATGCTTAATGTTAGCTATGAATTACTATGAACTACTTATTCTAAAATTCCACAACATTTTTTATTTATCTGAATTTTTTTTCTCTTTTAGCTTTTAGGTTTTTAAATTTTATCCTTTTATTCTTGCTTCTTTTGTTTTGACAGACTATCTTATTTTTATCTCATCATCCTTAATTCTTGTACCAGTTTAACATTCCCTTATTTTATACCATTTAGAGTATTTCTGAAAATTTGGTTTTATTAATTGGTTTAAATAGTATTAAGAAAGTCTGTTCACAAGAGTAACAATTTTAGAGAATCTCAATATCCTAATAGGGAGGTTGAAACCTTTCTTCCTTCTAGCCTCCTTGGATAGGGTCTCTAATCGATCCCACATCCTTTTCAATGTTGACTCCTCTATAAACCTTAATCTGAATAAAGACTAAATTCCTTTCCTATTCTAATAAAACAGATTTGTTTTCTCCCATCATGTACTATCCAGGCCCTTTATAAGTCTGTATGGGTCACGTCTTCTAAAAATTGTCTGCCGTATAGTTGACAAGCCATTTAAACAGAAAGTGCCAACAGCAGAGAGAAATTAATGGGCAGTTCCAATTGGGAAAGGGAATTCAACATAATATTCTTTGTTTGACCTAAGCAAGAAACCCAGATTATATTGATCCCTCCAATAAAAGCCCACACAATAGAAGGTTTTTAGCCAGAATTTTAGAACTTGCCCTCCATCCTATTAAAAATTTGGCGTAGAATTTTCTTGGGTGCATCACAGAAAAACCCTTTTGGTGATGGATCTCTCTAACTTCCTTCCTTCTAATGAATATCAAGAAGTTGTCTGGAGCTGCAATTATCTCCTATACAATTTTTCCCTCTTATTATCATTATTGCCTTTTTGTTTGTTTCACTTCAGAAAAAAATTAGAAACACAAATGAGGAAAAAAGGCCAAATACCAGATTTGCCATTTTAGTATATATCATCTAGATATTTATCTTTATAAATATATTTTTGTGTATTTGGTATCATATTATCTTTATTGGGCTGCAACCTAGTTTCTTTATTTAGCATGTCAAGAATGATGTCGTTTTGAATTTCAATTCAAGCTCACGGATCCCTTGTTAAGAACCCCTGATCTAGAGGGACAGGTGGAAAATATTCAGCACATTCTTACTCCATTCAATGATGAGTCCTTTTAAGTATGATTCTTTCATGTCCTGTCCAACTGGGAACATATGAATTAACCATATTTCTCACTTAGTTCTATATTGTAGGTTTCTCTCAAGTTTTCCTCATGTAACTCATATCCTCAGGGCCACTCTACTTTTATCATTGTTGCTTATAATATCTGTCCTCAGCAAATTGATTGCAGTAAATTTAAATGCTATTCTATTCATTCTGTTCAGGTTTTATAGCTGTATTCAGTGATAGAGACAGGGAGGGGTGTACTTATTCCATCTTCTGACTTCAATTTCATAACCTTTTAAATTCCCTTTAATTTATATATCTGATAGTTGAGATAATTCTTTGAACATATTCATTAGAGGACTACGGATAAGGTTTGCCAAAACTTTACCTTGATTCCATTTGAGTTAGTAAGATTATTTCTTCAACTATTTCTCTATTCCTCACTCCTTCAAGATAACTCATTTACAAACATAAATATTAATGAATGGGAAATTATGGGAGAAACCTAAGGAAAAGTTTTGGTATGTTCCCATTAGGCATTAATGTTACAGATTATATGTTAGACCCTCTCCGCTTGTCATAAATATGTCCTATTTTACACAGTTCATCATTTTATGATTGTTATCAATGTTTATTGGCTGACCACTCTATACATAATATGGTCCTACAAGCAATTCCATGGGTTGGATTTTTAAAAGAATAAAGTGATAGGATCCAAATTCATTATTTTTTTGACATCTTTTTTACATCGTAACATATATAACCCATAAAATTTGCCATTTTAAAAAACATTTTAAATGTACAATTCAGTGGCATTAAGTATTTTACAAAGTTGTGCTACAATCACCACCTTCCATTACTAAAACTTTTTTTAATCTTCCAAAACAGAAACTCTTTACCCATTAAGCAATAATTCCCCATTTTCCCTTCCTCCAGCCCATGGTAACCTCTAATATACTTTCTGTCCCTATGGATCTGTCTATTATACATATTTCTTATAAATGGAATCATGCAATATTAGTCCTTTTGTGTCTGGCTTATTTCATTTAGCATAATGTTTTAAAGGTTCATCCGTTTGTAGCATGTATCAAAACTTCATTCCTTTTTATGGCTGAATAGTATTCTATTGTATGACTATACCAAATTTTGTTTATCCATTCCTCTGTCAAAGGACACTTGGGTTATTTCTACCTTTTAGCTATTGTGAATAATGTTGCTATGATGGGTATTTGAACAAGTGTTTGTTTAATTTCCTGTTTTCAATTCTTTGGAATATATAAGCATAGAATTGCTGGTTCGTATTGTAATTCTATGTTTAACTTTTTGAGGAACCAGCAAACTGCTTGCACAATAGCTATACCATTTTACATTCCCACCAGCAATATGCAAGAGTTCCAGTTTCTCCACATCCATGCCAAAACTTGCTGTTTCCCATTTTTTCATAATAGCCATCCTAGTGACTGTGAAGCACTATCTCATTGTAGTTTTGTTTTTATTTCTCTAATTACTAATGATGTTGAGCATATTTTCATGTGCCTGTTGGTCATTTGTATACCTTCTTTGGAAAAATATTTTTACAAGTTCTTTGTCCATTTTGTAATTGGATTTTTTATCTTTTGTTGTTGAGTTGTAGGAGTTTTATTTTCCAGATATTAAACCCTTATCAGATGTATGAATTCCAAATATTTTGTCCTATTTTGAAGGTTGTTTTTTCACTTTCTTGATAATGTTCTTTGATGCACAAAAGTTTTAAATTTGATGAAGTCCAGTTTATCTAAATTTTCTTTTTTTGCTTGTGCTTTTGATGTAAAGTCTGAGAATCTATCACCTACTACAATGTCCTGAAGATATTCCCCCAGGTTTTCTTTAAAGTGTTTAATGATTTTATTTCTTATATTTAGGTCAGTGATCCATTTTGAGTTAATTTTTTATTTGATGTGTGTTAAAAATCCAACTTAATTCTTTCACATGTGTAAATACAGTTGCCTCAGCACTAATCTCTTCTGTTGAAGAGATTATTCTTTCCTGATTGAATGGGCTTGGCACCCTTGGTGAAAATCAATTAGCTATAGATAAATAGGTTTATTTCTGGACTCTTAATGCTATACTATTGGTCTATATGTCTGTCCTTATGACACAACCATACTATTTTGATTACTGTAGCTTTATAGTAAGTTTTGAAATCAGGAAGTGTGTTCTTTTTGGGAAGTTTTCAGCCATTATTTCTTCAAATAGTCTTTCTACCCCTTTCCTCTTTTTCTTCTCCTGGTACTCCCATAATGCTTATATTGGTTGTTTGAAGGCATCCCACAGGTTCCTTATGCTCTGCTTACTTTTCTTCTTTTTTCTTTCTGATCCTCACACTGTATAATTTCAGTTATCCTATCTTCAAGTTCATTGATTCTTCTGCCAGCTCAAGTCCGCTGTTGAACCTCTGTAGGAAAATTTTCATTTCTGTGATTGTAATTTTCAGTTCCAGTATTTGTTTGGTTTCTTTTTATAATTTCTATTTTCTATTGATACTCTCATTTTGTTCATATATTGTTTTTGTGATTTTCTTTAGTTCTTTGTATTTTTCTTTAACTTTTGAGCATCTTTAAAATAGTTTTTCTAAAGTCTTTGTTTGGAAAGTTCAATATCTGGGGTTCTTCACTGATGATATCTTTCACTTTATTTTGTTCATTTGAATGAGCCACCTTTTCCTGTCTCTTTGTATGCTTTGTAATTTTTTTTGTTGAAATCTGGACATTTTAATATTTTAATGTGTTAACTCTGGAATCAAATATTCTCCCTCCCCCAGTTTTTGCTTTTTTTCCCTCCTTCTTATTGGTGGGAACTGCAGTAATCTATTTGTTTAATGATTTTTCCAGACTATTTATGCAAAGAATATATTTGTTGATAATCACTGCAGTTTCTGTTAGTTTAGCTTGTATTCAGCTAGTATATGGCAGAGATTTTCCTGAATGTCAGAACCTTAAGAGTAAGTTAAACAATAATACAACAATAAAAAAGTCTAAAGTGAACACCTTTTCCAGTCTTTGCAGATTGGTTCTTTGCTGGTGCTCTACTTTAGCAATTAGCTAGACTTGCAATGAGCTTAAATAACAGGCTGAGGTGAAAGCATAGAGTCCTCTTAGGTCTTTTCCCAACATGCATCATGAACTGGAGGTTGTATGACCTTATAAATTCCCCTGTATACATGGACAATATGAATGTCCCACTATCCACAGGAAATTCATAGCCTTTCATCCTGGCCCCAGGCACTATATTGAACATCTCAACTGGTAATGTTTTGTACCAGGCAGCTGTAGTTTGATTGCTTTCTGACAGTGTTTTAGTGGCCTTGCCATCCACTTCTATGTCCTGAGTAAGTTCTGGGACAAACATCACAGAGGCAAGCATCTTGGATTAGTCATTTAGATGCCACCAGACAGATTGGAACAAACATACCTGTACCCCAGTATTCAAATAAGGGTTCGTTTCTCCCTTTGGAACCAGGGACCAAAAACATACTAGAATGTAAACTGGCACCACACCTGGCTGGGGAGGTAGTGGGGGAAGGGCTAGTAAAGGTGCCACAGGCTTTTCCTATCATTTTAAAGTTGCATTTTTCTTGATTCAGCATTCACTTAGTTGCTGTAACCCACCATTTAACTGTTTTCCAGAGCTCTGAGAAAGTTGGTTCTGTTAGTTTCTTATTATTTTTCAGTGTTTCTGTGGGGGCTGGAATTTTGGAGCTTCTTACTCTGCCATCCTGCTGATGATATGTTCACCCACTTTTAATAAACAACTACTATGTACATTTTACTGACTAGATTCTATGAGGTGTACCAGAGAAGAAGAAACTATTTAATCTTAAGATGTTTATAATTTAGTAAGGGATAAATCAGGGGAAAACTTTATTTATATCCCTAGTGTGCAGGTCATTGTTGAAAATTTCCACAATTTTATATGCCATAGTAAAATCCTAAGACAAGGCTTCATGTGATCAGTGTCATAAAAGCAATACAAAATTTAGCAGGATCAGAAAAAAGAATAGAAGTATGTTTTGGAGTCAGGCTGCCATTAGACCATTCCCTGAACTGCCACTTACTATTTGATCATGGGCAAATGATTTATAACCTCAGAACCTCCTTGGAAAATTGTGAGTAATGTTACCAGTCTTTCAAGATTGTTTTATGGATTTAAGAAGTAAGGTAATATGTGTAAAACACTTACTGCAGTGCTTGAGATAGAGGAGGTACATAATAAATTATAGATATGATGGTAATAATAGTTAAAATTAATAATCACAAATAGTTATCAATCAAGGACAGCATTTTTGGATGATGGTTGCAAATAATGTTTGTTAAAGCTTAGACTTATGTACCTAAGTGCTTTAACTGTCAGAAAAAGGATGTTTAAGTTTTGAACATTTTGGGCTTTTAGAATGTTTTACTATTATTTTTTAGATAAGAACTCCTGTTCTGTTATGTACTTCTACTCGAGTATCAACAGCAATGGAAATGATCCGGACTCTCTCAGAGGAAGCTGCAAGTTTAGCTAACAAAGTTAAAACATATTCAAACTATCAAGATCGTTTTGATGACTCCAAATCTAGTGTTCAGTCTGTTAATATGGAAGAAATTACACAGATTGTACTTTCAGAGATATCTGAAATTGAATGTGACTTAACTTTGAGGAAAATATTATGGGAAGCTCAAAAAGAATGGAGAACACTCTTTTGGGAATGGAAGAAGAGTTCTATTCACAGTATTGATATAGAATCCATACAGAGAAATGTTGCAAAATGGATGCGCATAATCTTTATATTAGAAAAAGGTAAAAGTATCTTTCTCAAGTTTTCACACCTAGGATTACACACAAAATGGCCTCTGGACTAGGGAAATTATTGTCCTTTGCCTCATTTCTTCATCTGTTCCCATGGACTGACCATTATGGCTAGAAAGATCGTATAGGAGTGTAGGTAGGAATTGTTCGCTGAGGCAAGAAAGAGACTAAAACTTTGTAGAAAAGTTAATAATTAACAAAAATTTTTGTATCCTCTAAAACTTGGTTTCCTAGCTTAGAACCCAGACACTTCACCCTGATTCTGGCTCTTCTTTTGATATTGGTCAGACATATTTTTAAGATAAAGGAAAAGCTGCAGTATCTGCACCTAAATCCCAACTGTAAGCCTATTGTGTCCTTTGAGCAGTGAGGGAAACAGCTATAATTTTGAGAGATTTCCCTTATTCTAATCATCAAACTTAAAATCTTATGTCAGGCTAATCTCACTCTGTATAGCATACCCACACTCAAATCTTGAGTGTGTGCTCTCGCTTTTCTTGCTTTTCAATAAACCCTTAAAAAAAATCTTATGCCAATTCAGAGATGCTATTTCTATGTGAGCATTCTGTAGTATAAGCCCAAAACCTCAGAGAGCCTTTTGAATATCTATGTGTGTACTTGTTGGTCTTTGTACCTACCTTGTCAGTGAAATTGGGAAATACTGTGGATGCTACACATTCCTAATATATCAGATTTTCCAAGATAGCTTGGCTAGATGGTCTTGGGTCTTAATCTCCTGTCCTAATACCTATTTTTCTTTATTTTAATCCATATTCTATTCTTATATGGGTGATGTTTACAAAATTCATTATGTTATTATTTTAATATGGACAATTACCTGATAAGCAACTATTTTATTAAATAGCAAGTTTTAAAGAGCACATCTCATTTTCTCAATTACTTTTCTGGTTAAAAACATGTTGAACATATTATAAGCATACTGATTCATTTTATTTATAGGTTTACCAAAAAATGATATGGTAATACATTTTAAGCAATCAGTGACAGATTTTAAACAAGAGCTACCTATCATCATAGCTCTGGGAAACCCCTGTCTCAAGCCAAGGCATTGGAAGGCTCTGCAGGAGATTATTGGAAAGTCAATTTCCCTTGATAAAGACTGTACAGTAGAGAATCTTCTAGCACTCAAGGTAAATGCAAATAGCCTAAAAAACAAACAAACAACAACAACAAAAACATTGAAATACAAAAAGGGTCAAATTTAAGTAGGCAAGTAAATCTAGAAGGAATAGGAATTTGAAAAGGGAGATGTTTATAGAGTGTATGGGAAAGTAAGGACCTTATTACTAGACGATGGGTGATAGGAAATTATGTTTAATTGGAGATACTGAGTAAGGTATTTATTATGCCATTATTATCTATGTGATTAAAAAACATTGATTTTCATGTATGACAAATAAAAATAGAGTGTTATTATTTAATGGTGCTACTTTTTACAGGAATAGAAAAATCTCATACAACTACTGTATTCCATTTTATATAAATTGGAAGTATGTTAAGAACGTTTTAGTATAACCCTAATAACTTGATGTTATATTTAAAATACATAATTAGCAACTACTTTATTTGCTGTATAAGTTGCTTTAAAAATATTTTTTCATGAATTTCATTCTTAAAGATTTTCTATTGTCATGCCCAGCTTACAATAAACTCCCTATATGTTTACTATTTCACAGTTGACAGTGTATAGTAAAAATGGTATTTTATACCTATAATTTTCTACTACATGATCTGTTGTAGTGAAGAGCAGGGGAAGAAATTGAAAAGAATAATTTTTAAAGGCAATTTTAATTGATTTTAAAAATTACATTAGTATCTTTAGCCCTAACTTCAACCTCCCTTCTGAACTCCAGAATTTCATGTCCAATTTCCTATTTAATATCTACATTTATATGTCTAAGAGAAATCTCCAAATTGACATGTCCAAAAAATATTCTTCTCATTCTCCATCCCCCAAATTGTACTCTTCCTCTGTTTACCCCATCTCAGATGATGGCAGCTACATTCTTTCAATTGCTTAAGCTAAGTATAATGGAATAATCTCACATTCCTCATCGAATCTAAATCCCTCATCCTTTACTGGGTTATTATCATAGCCTCCTAACTGATCTCTGTGCTAGAGAATTCAGCAAGCTATCTATATTCATTCAGATTATATGAATAAATGCCAACAACTGGGTTTATTCATACCAGCATGCTGAAAATCTAGCACAATTTCAAGGATGTATTAATTTTCAATATCTTGGATAACTGGAACCAGTCTTGAGCATGTTAGGTAGAAGGTGAGAATTAGGCACACTAAGTGTAGCTGCAAGCAGTGAAAGGGGAACAGCTGGTGGTCTCCATGGAGGTGGTGGCCTATAATACCTCAAAGAGTTCCAGTGTACTATCCTTACATTTCTAACATGAATGGGTAGTTGGAAAAGGAAGTCCTACACAGTTTTTGGAAAATCCAAATTAATATAGTTTGACAAGAGAACAAAAAAAAACAACGAGGTATTTAGCCACTGTAGCTAGTGGACAGAGAAAAATCTCCTTCCTGAAGGTAATTATAAGAGTCAGAAGGGATAATCCGGCAATCATCTGGTAATCTCCAGTGAATTGATCATCCTGTAGAAATTCTGACAATTTATCCAGTATAATGTAGATGCCTAGTTGGATGTGATTTGCTCCAGAAACTCTGCCTTCATGTGCTAAAATAATCATTTCTTTGGGTTGGCCCAGATTTGGTAGTCATGCTGCAAGACTATCCAGGACAGGTCAGATTATAAATTCATTTGTGATTCTATCAAATGTGTAAATTATGATGTCAGACAGTTATATGACATCCTTTGTGTCCAAGATGTTGTACAGGCTTTGGTTCAATAATAACTGGAAGAGGTCAATGATACTAACCATAAGATGTACAGTATCATTTTCTGGTTGATCATTTTCACTTTAGAAAGCCATGTGCTTTATAACAGAGGCAGATAATTATAGTTATTCAGATTTATCTGAAACCTCTCAGATATTACCAAGTAAATTGCAAGATCTGGCTATTTGTCACTCAGGTCTCAAACTTTGATCATAAAGACTTGACAGAGTAGATATTCACTTGGCTGAAATTTTGCCTTGTACATTATCAGTATCTAGATTTAACCTTTAGGAATCTCAGAATGTCAGCATTAGGTACAAAGTTCTTTCTCCAACATAAAACCTTGATGGTCCTATGGTTCCTTATCTACCTGTGGCTAAAAAAATCTATGTTGAGAGGTAGATCTCATTCCTAAAGTTGTTACTTAATGGCATAACCACCATCTTTAAACCCATCTTTTGCAGACCTCTAAGAGAAATGATAAAAAGTAGTCATATCTGTCCATAGTCCCTAGTAAGTTTCATTACCAAAGCAGGGTTTAGGCATAATTTTTTTACCCCGAGGGATGACATATGGAATCAATGACTAATTCTTCTTCTTTAACAAGGGATTAAAAACAGTCAAGTTAGTTAATTCTAACATGTGAAGATGAGAAGTTCCTTGAGTATCTCTATCCTTTAATCAATCTGGAGGTCTTTTATCAGTATCTTGTCCTATGGAAATGGGCAGTCTATTCACATGGCAAGAAGACTTGTGTATGCTCCACTAATGTATTTTGAGAGAACCTTGTATTTATCTTTATGGG
Organism: Cabassous unicinctus; assembly: GCA_029593785.1. Taxonomy (NCBI): domain Eukaryota; kingdom Metazoa; phylum Chordata; class Mammalia; order Cingulata; family Chlamyphoridae; genus Cabassous; species Cabassous unicinctus. The sequence goes on along the minus strand of JAQZBX010008996.1, from coordinate 19,521 downwards.
GACTTGGCAGAGAAAGAGAAGCCATGAAAAGATGGCAGTATTAGAGTTACATTCCAAGAATTATTATAGAGAGCAAAAACATATATCACAAAGTAAGTTAGGTAGTTGGCATTAGTACAGAGAAAAGAAAGCTGAAGGGAATATTCAGTAACATCTGCATATAGACAGAAGGTTCTGTTAACTATTCTCTACACTGACTAGAATCAGAAGAAATAAACATGGTTAGAAATTTTCACTGAGCATGAAGAATATTCAAATAGTTAGGATGATTAAAAACCGAAAAGTGCTAGATCATGAGGGATAGATCATAAAGTCTCTGATTAAGATGTAAACCTAATCAATACTTCTAATGGATCTTCAAAATATACATTTAAATCCTCCATTTTAAATGAATCAGCAATTATTTACTTCACTGGATATTAACAAGTAATTTGTTCATTTTAGATGTTTTACTATGAAAAGGAAATATATGAAATATCAACCTCAGCAACTAATGAAACTGCTCTTGAAAAAATGCTCTTTAAGATTATTGATCTTTGGAATACTACTCCTTTACATTTAGTTCTTCATCACACAGAAACTTGCTCTATCCTAATAATTTCATCTACAGATGACATAGTAGCCCAGTTAGAAGAATCTAAAGTCATACTTGCAACAGTTAAAG
>JAQZBX010008996.1:0-18757 GCA_029593785.1 Cabassous unicinctus | reverse complement strand
AGAAAATGTCAGTTTAATTTGGGAATACAAGATAAATTTAGATCATGTGAAAATATGACCCTATAAACCATGACTTTTACCAGCAGTGCAACTGCTGCCAGAAATACCCACAATTGTAACAGACCCCATGCCAAAAGCATTGCCTTAGGATTATGCTTGCAACATTGAAATGCTTCATTTTTATTTCCTTGGTTATTGCTCTTAAAGGTTGATCCTACCTCTATACCTGTATGTCCTTGAATTATTTCTAGAATAAGCAGCAGCCTCCAGGGTCAGCTTATGCTCACTGCTCCCTGATATTCCTTCTCTGGGCAGCCCCACATCCAATAACCTATCTAAGAATCAATTCAAAATTCCAGATACATAAGAATATAGAGATATTTATAACAAAATTGACATAATTGATTATATGCATATATAATATATGTACATGCATCTAGATACATAGATAGGTAGATAGAGAGAAATATGTACTCAACAAACGGAATTCTCATTATTTTAAAATATACAAACATTTAAGAAAATTTTCAATTAATTGGACCTTAGGAAAAAAATCCCAATAAATTAAAAAAAAAAACATACACCCAATAGACTGTATTTTCTGACCACATGCAGTAAAATAAAAGCTGAACAGCAAAAGGATAGCAAAAAATAGGCAAACAAAAAAACCTCACAAAAATGAATATTTAAAAGCATCCATCAAAATATATAAGAAATATAATTGAATTTTTAAAATTAGAAATAAACAAGAAGAGAACAACATATCACACTCTCACAACTGGCCATATCACTATGAAAAGGAATCTTTTGATCATTAAATGCCTTTATTAAAAAGTAAAAATGAACTTAATAAATTATATCTAGGCTTAATAAAAAAACTGAAAATTAAAAGCACACATACGTAAAGATTTCCACTTCCAGGCAAGATGGTGTAACAGGAACCAGATTTACCATCTTGCTTAAAACATCCAAAGAAGACCAAACAATATATACGAAACAATTATTTTCAGGACTCTGGACACCAGGAAATGAAGGACAACAATTCCTAAGATTTAGGAAACAAATAAGGTGGGCCTTTCAATTGCCCTAGCTTACTGCCTTGAGTTTCTAGACCTTGACTTGGGGTAGGAATCCAGCCAAAGCATAGCAAATTCCCTGATATGAGGAGATGCTGTTACAAGTCTTGGAAGCTAAAGGAGGCTAGAGTTTGCAGGATAAAGTACCAGAGAAAGCTGCTGCATAGAAAACATCAAAGATCTGCAGAGGGTCCCTACATAAGTATTCAACAAAGTACTAATCAGTGACACATGCATGTGAGGAAACTACTGTGCCAGGAAACAGGCATCTGATAGGATTAGAGGGAACAATGCCTGGTGTTTACAGAGGGCTAGAAATAGTGCCTGTTCTCACCAGTCATAATAGAATACTTCAAAATTCATGAGCATTGGATAGAGCACTTAGATGGGTCTTGCCACAGTAATGTGGAATAATTATCCCTCAACTAAATGATGCTCTGGTTAATCTTAAAAGCAAGACCACAATGATGAAACTGTTTCCAAGTAATTTAACTGAATCCAGAACAAAGTTCAAGAATATATATAGGAATACAAAAGTTTCCAGTACCTGATAAGGTGAAGTTCACAATTGAAGGTTACTAGACATGCAAAGAAGCAAGAAAATAGGATCAATAATGAGGAAAAGAAACCAAAGGAAACTGATCTAGAACTGACATTGAAGTTAGAATTAGAGACATTAACATAGTTATTGTAAATATATCACATATGTTACAAAAGTTAAGTAGAGGTGTGGTAGATATTAAAAAAGATCCACGTCAAAGTTCTAGAAAAGCCCAAGAAACATATTCAATTGTTCAAAACTAGTAAAAATGAAAATACAAATTACCAATCTCAGGAATGAAAGGGGAGACATCTGTACAGATTCTAAGTATAATGAGGAAATATTATGAACAACTTAAAGCCAATAAACTCAACAGATTAGGAGAAATGGACAAATTCCTTGTAAGACACAAACTAAAGCTCATTCAAAAATAAATAGCTGGAATAGCCCTATATGTATTAAAGAAATTGAAATTTTAGTTTAAAATCTTTCCACAAATAAAATTCTAGATGCAGATACCTTGCACAAAACATTTAAGGAAGTAAAAATACCAATTCTACATAAACTCTTCCAGAAAAGTGAAGAGGAAGGAATCCACTCCATTTACTCTGTGAGGCCAGCATTACATTGATACCAAACCCCAACAAAAACATAATAAGAAAACTATCCAGGCAAATAGCCCTCTTGAATGTACATGCAAAAATTCTAAATAAAAATTTCCCAAATCAAATCCAACAATATATAAAGGATGATACATTATGACCAAGAAGGATTAAACTGAGGAGTAAAAGGTTGGTTTAATAGTCAAATCAATCAATATAATTAACCACATTAAAAAAAAATGAAAACCCATTTGATCACCTCAATACATGCTGAAACAGCATTTTACAAAATCCAACATCCATGTATGATTTTTTAAAAAAATCTTGGGAGTGATGTAAAAAATGTGGCAGAGTAGGCAGCTCCAGATCCTCATTCCTCCATAGAAATATTGAAAAACTACTGGAAATTGTCAGAACTAACTTTACCAGAACTCTGGAAAAGAGTCAAAAGTTACAGCAATCAAGTGAAAGCTGAACCAAGAAAAAGGCAACTTAAAAAAAGGTTGGAAAACTTTATAGCATTGCTACTTGCCATTGCCCCACCCTCTCTCTAGCTTAGTTGCAGTCTTGAAGGCTGCATTACCAGAATGGGACTCTGATCTGTGGTTCCAGAGGGAGCAGAGCAGAACTTATTTGCAAATTTGTAAGTGTCAGTTCCAGCCTGACTGACTAGGTTCTACCTGAAGGACTGGTGCAAAATGCACATATTTGTTTCACCTATCTGGGAACCCATTAAAGGAGGAAAGGTGGTGGGCTTGTTTGAAACCACTGTAAGGTGAACAATCAACAGCCACCTGGGGGGAAAATTACAGCTGAGACCTACAATAAAATAAGGTCTCAGTATAGCTCTCTTTGATTTCATCCTACCAGGATGTGTAGATTCATGTCTTTTGTCAAATATGGGGAGTTTGGGGCCATTATTTCTTCAGATATTCTTTCCCTTTCTCTCTTTGTTAATCCTGTAATGCAAATGTTGATCTACTTGATGTGGCCCATAACTACCTTAGGCTTCAATTACTTTTCTTCATTCTTTTCTCTTTCTGTTCCTCAGACTGGATAATTTAAGATGTCCTATCTTCAAGTTCCCTAATTCTTCTACCTGCTCAAATCTGCTGGTGAATCTGTCTAGTGAAATTTTCATGCCAGTTATTGTATTTTTCAGCTCTAAAATTTCTCTTTGGTTCCCTTTTTAAAAATTTTAATTTTATTTTTAAAGAAGCTTTAAATTCCATAAATGATACATTGAAATTACAGAGGGATTCCCATATACCCCACCCGCTCCCCCTCCCACACTTTTCTTTAAACAACATCTTTTATTATTGTGGTACATTTGTTACAGTTGATGAACACATATTGAAGCATTGCTACTAACCATGTTCAATAGTTATAGTTTACACTTTGTACTGCACATTTTTATAGGTTTTGACAAAATGTATAATGGCCTGTATCAATCATTGCAATGTCATTCAGAACATTTCCAATGTCCCCAAAATGCCCCATGTTACACCTATTCTTCCCTTTCCTTCCCCTCAGAACTCCTTATGACCACTGCCTTTATATCAATGTTACAAGATCTTACACTGCTAGAATAATAGTAAGTCTACTTTCATTTATAGTTGCATTTTCTCCTTAAGTTTGTTCATTCCTCAATCTTGAGGATATTAGGATGGTGATGCCCATTCTGTTTCTGATTGACAGGGGGCTTAGATCCCATGGGGCAGATGGATGGAACTTTCTTGCTTCCAGTTGTAGATATTCTGTTTTTGGGGGATGGGCCTTGTCCATCATCATCATTTTGTTGTCCTGGGTGAGTCTGATGAACTTGGGAGTAGGTGTTACAATGCTGCTGAGATTCAGGGCTCAACCAGCATGAGAACAGGCCAAAGATTTAAATCTCTTGCACATATATTTAACAAGTATAGTGCTAATTATAGGTTCAAGAAGATCCATGTATAGGGAAATTATAAATGAGTCTAACTCTGTTACATTGGGGAACATTATTCCAAGGTAAGACCCACTCACAGGGTGCTGAATTCCTGAGATTGTCTACCCTGCCTGTAGTGTGTAGATGTCTCTAGAACCCTCAGGAGCACCCCTCCTTGAGACAATCTTTACTGTGGCAATCAATGAGATACTGCTGAGATGTGCATAAGTGTAACCTTTGGAATAACCTCCCTACTCACTTTGAAATCTCTTAGCTATAAAAACTCATTTGTTTTTAATACTTCCCCCTTTTTGGTCAAGGTCTTTTTCCAAATGCATCACTAGTTGGTGCTTGGTAATAATCCCTTGGTGCCAGGGAGGCACATCCCCAGGAGACATGTCCCACACCAGGGGGAAGGTAGTGAGTTTATATGCCGAGTTTGGCTTAGGCCACATTTAAGCAACAAGGAGGCTTTCAGGAGGTAACTCTTAGGCAATATGTAATACTAGGTTAAGTTTCAATTACACAAGAACAAGGTTCATAATTACAACCATCAATGCCAAGGGCCTAGTGTATTGGTCTGTCCTCCTTTGCTAGGCACTGCCCATGTACTCTAAGGATTCTTGCCACCCAGAGAATGTAGCAGGACTTCCCAGGATGAGAATTCAATATTCTTTCAGTTATTGTGTGGGTTTCCACTTACTGAGACAACACTCCATGACCACTTGAACATATTCATCTTCCATACAGGCATGCCCCAAGTGCACCCCCTCCCGACACATCCCCCTATCACCAACACCCCTCACCAGTGATCCTCCTCTGCCAAAGTTGTGACCCTTCTGTAATCCAAAACCTCCCCAAAAACAAAGTCAAGAAAGTAAATGAATAAAAATAAAATAATGATTAAATAAATAAAACTAAAAAAATAAATATTAAAAAATTATTTTTCATTATGTCCTTCATCACCATATATTATCTTTTATGTACAGTGACAATTTCTTCTGTGTGTTTCCCCAGTGTCTTATTTTTCTCGCTTTAGTTTCAAAGGAACTTTAGGTTACAGAAAAGTCACATAGAAAATATAGAGGATTCCCCTGTATTCTACCCTCTCCCCTTCTCAAATTTTCCCCTCTTGATAACATCTTACATGATTATGATACATTTGTTGCAATTGATGAACAAATATTGAAGCATTGTGACTAACCATGGTCGGTGATTTACATTATTGCACCACACACTTTTATAGGTTTTTGACAAAATTTATAATGGCCTGTGTCCATCTTTGCAGGATCATGCAGAACAATTCCAATGCCCTAAAAATGCCCTATGTTCCATCTATTCTATTCTTCCCTCCCTCTCCCCTCGGGACCTATGATAATCACTAAGTTTCAATTTTTGAAAAATAAGGTTCATAATTACAAGCATTAATATTAAGGGTATGACATATTGATCTGTTTTCTTTTACTAGGCACTGCCTACGTTCTCGAGAGATTCTTGCCCCTCTAATTGAGAACATAGCAGGACTCCCCAGGATGGGAATTTAATATTTTTTCATTTATTGTGTGGGTCTCCACACACTGAGATAACACATTATGACAAGATGAACATTTTCATATTCCATAGAATCATGCCCCATGTGCTCCCTATCCCACCTATCCCACCACTGCCAGCGTCTTGCACCAATAACCCTCCCGTCATATTTGCCTAAAGAACATTTTCATTGTAGTTTTAACCACAGACTTACAAATCCCCAGTGTTCACCTGTTCCTTCCTTCAGCCCTCCCCCTCCCCCAGTTTCATTGATTGTCCAACCTAACCCCACCACCCTATACCCACTCACATTCCAGCACCATTGATCCCCACCACATCCCTGAACCAACATCACCCCCATCTACTGCCCAACCACCCCCTTCACCCTTACAGGTCTTTCCCATATTGAGCGTTGGCTCACCACACTCTACTCCCTTCCTATCTCCTGATAACCTATCCTCTAGACTCTAACTCTGTGAGTCTGCTTAATTTGCTTGTCATATCAGTGAGGTCATGTAATATTTGTCCTTCAGTGACTGGCTTACTTCACTCAACATAAGGTCTTCAAGATTCATCCATGTTGTCCCATGTGTTAATACTGCATTCTTTCTTAAAGCTGAGTAATATTCCATTATAGGTATATACCACAATTTGCTTATCCATTCATCTTTTGATGGACACTTGGGTTACTTCCAACTTTTGGCAATAGTGAATAATGACACTGTGAACATTGGTGTGCATATATCTCTTTGTGTCCTTGCTTTCAATTCTTCTGGGTATATACCCAGCAGTGGGATTGCTGGATCATATGGCAGTTCTACAGTTAGCTTCTGAGAAACTGCCAAACTGTCCTTCACAAAGGCTACAACATTCTACATTCCCACCAGCAGTGGATGAGTGTTTCCTCACCTCCACTTTCTCTCAGCACTTGTAGTTCTCTCTTTTTTAATAGTCGCCATTCTAATAGGTATAAGATGATTTCTCATTGAAGTTTTGATTTGCATTTCCCCAATAGCTAACGATGCTGAGCATCTTTTCATTTGCTTTATAGCCATTTGTATTTCTTCTTTAGAAAAGTGTCTGTTCAAATCTCTTGCCCATTTTTAAAATGGGTTGTTTGTCTTTTTATTTTTGAGATGTAGGATTTGTTTATTAGGCTGGATATTAGGCCCTTATGAAATAAACAGTTACCAAATATTTTCTCCCATTGTGTAGGCTGTCTTTTCACTTTCATGACAAACTCCTTGGAAGCGCAAATATTTTTAATTTTGAGAAGATCCCATTTATTTATTATTTCTTTCATTGCTTGTGGTTCAGGTGTAAACTTTATGAAACCATTTCCTACTACAAATTTCATAGATGCTTACCTACCTTATTTTCTAGGAGCTTTATGGTCTTGGCTCTTATATTTAGAACTTATATCCATCTTGACTTAATTTTTGTATAGGGGGTAAGATAGTGATCCTCTCTCATTCTTTTGGATATAGATATCTGGATCTCCAAGCACCATTTGCTGAAGAGACTATTCTGTCCCAGTTGAGTGGACTTGGTGGCCTTGTCAAATATCAATTGACCGTATATGCAAGGATTTCTATTAGAACTCTCAATTCGGTTCCCTTGGTCAGTATGTCCGTCCTTGTGCCAATACCATACAGTTTTGACCACTGTAGCTTTATAGTATGCTTTAAAGTATCCTCCAATTTCGTTTTTCTGTTTTTTGTTTCAAGATGTTTTTGGCAACTTGGAGCCCCTTGCCCTTCCAAATAAATTTCATAATTAGCTTTTCCAATTCAGTAAAAAATGCTGTGATAACTTTATTGGGATTTTGTTGACTCTATCAATTTAGGTAGCACAGACATCTTAATGATGTTTACTCTTCTGATCCATGAACATGGAATAGTCTTCCATTTATTTAGGTCTTCTTTGATTTCCTTTAACAATATTGTGTAGTTTTCTGTGTACAAGTCCTTTACATCTTTAGTTAAGTTTATTCCTAGATATTTGATTCTTTTAGTTGCTATTGTAAGTGGAATTTTTTCCTTAATTTCCTCCTCAGGTTGCTTATTATTGGTGTACAGAAATGCTACTGATTTTTGCATGTTTATCTTATATCCTGCTACTTTACTGAACTCGTTTATCAGCTCTAGAAGCTTTGTTGTAGATTTTTCAGCCCTTTCTATATGTAAGATTATGTCATCTGCAAATAGTGAAAGTTTTACTTCTTCGTTTCCAATTTGGATGTCTTTTATTTCTTTATCTTGCCTAAGTGCCTAAGCAAGTACTTCAAAAACAGTGTTAAAAAAGGGAGGTGACAGTGGGCATCTTTGTCTTGTTCCAGATCTTAGAGGGAAAGGCTTTAGGATTTCACCATTGCATATGATGTTAGCTGTGGGTTTTTCATAGATAAACTTTATCATGTTGAGGAAGTTTTCCTTCTATTCTTATCCTTTGAAGTGTTTTTATCAAGAAAGGATGCTGTATTTTGTCAAATGCTTTTTCTGCATCAGTAGAGATGATCATGTGATATTTTTTTTGTCTATCTGTTAATGTGGTATATTACGTTGATTGATTTTCTTATGTTGATACATCCTTGCATACCAGGGATGTAACCCACTTGATCATGGTGTATAATTTGTTGTGTTGTTGGATATGATTAGCAAGTATTTAGTTGAGGATCTTAGGCTCCAGATTCATTAGAAAGATTGGTCTGTAGTTTTCTTTTCTTGTGGCATCATTATGTGGCTTTGGTATTAGGGTGATGTTGGCATCATAGGATGAGTTAAGCATTGTTCCCTCCACTTCTGTTTTTTGGAAGAGTTTAAGCAGGATTGGTGTTAATTCTTTCCAGAATGATTGGTAGAATTCACCTGTGAAGCCATCTGTTCCTGGTCTCTACTTAGTTGGGAGGTTTTTGATGACTCGTTCAATATTGTTACTTGTGATCGGTCTGTTGAGTTCATCAATTTCTTTAATCAATGTAGGCTGCTTGTGTGTTTCTAGAGATTTACCATTTCATCTAAGTTATCCATCTTGTTGGCTTACAATTTTTCAAAGTATCCTCTGATGATACTCTTTATTTCTGTGGTATCAGTGGTGATATCCCCTCAGTCATTTTTAATTTTATTTATTTATAACTCCTCTTTTTCTTTATTAGTCTAGTTAAGGGTTTGTCAATTTTATTAATCTTCTCAAAAAACCAAATTTTTGTTTTGTTAATTTTTTCTAGTGTTTTTTTTAAATTCTCAATTTCATTTACTTCAGCTCTAATCTTTGTTATTTCCTTCTTTCTGCTTGCTCTGGGATTAGTTTTTGTTCTTTTTCTGAGATGTGCAGCTAGGTCTTCAATTTTAGCTTTCTTTTTTTTTATTATAAGCATTTAAGGCTATAAATTTGCCTCTCTGCACTGTTTTTGCTGCATCCCATTGGTTTTGATATGTTGTGTTCTCATTTTCATTTGTTTCAAGGTAGTTATTGATTTCTTTTGCAATTTCCTCCTTGACCCACTGGTTATCTAAGAATATGTTGTTTAACTTGCATTTCTTTGTGCCTGTTCTGTTTCACTGCCCCTTATTAATTTCCAGCTTTATCCCATTGTGGTCTGAGAAGTTACTTTGTATAATTTCAGTCTTTCTGAATTTGTTAATACTTGTTCTGTGCCCTAGCATGTGGTCTATCTTGGAAAATGATCCCATGCACTACAGAACAATGTATATCATGCTGCATTTGGGTGTAATGTTCTGTATATGTGTATTATGTCTAGCTCCTCTAACATATTATTCAAGGTCTCTGTTTCCTTATTACATCTCTGTTGAGATATTCTGTCTACTGGTGATAATGGTTTATTAAAATCCCCTGCTATACTTTAGAGGTATCTATTTCTCTTCTTAGTTTTTCCAGTGTTTGCCTCATGTATTTTGGGACACTCTGATTAGGTGCCTAAATGTTTATCATTGTTCTTTCATCTTGATAGATTACCCCTTTTACTAATATACGGTGTACTTCTTTGTCTTTTACAATAGTTTTGCTTGTAAAGTCTATTTCGTCCGATATTGGTATAGCTACTCCTGTTCTTTTTTGTTTATTGTTTGCATGTAAAATCCTTTTCCAACCATTCACTTGCAACCTCCTTGCATCTGTGGGTTTAAGGTGAGTTTCTTGTAGACAACACATAGATGGGTCATATTTCCTTATCCATTCTGTCAATCTTTGCCTTTTGATTGGAGAGTTTAATCCATTTACATTCAATGTTATTACTGTTAGGGCAGTAGTTACATTAGCCATGTTTTCTTTAGTTTTGCATGTCATATTTTGTGCTTATTTCACTTTTTATCTTTTTAGTTATTCTTACTAGTGATTTTCCTTTCTACACTCTCCTCCAACCCTCTCTCTCCTCCTTTTTCCTTTTAACCTGCAGCAGTTCCTTTAGTATTTCTTGAAGGGCAGGTTTCTTGTTGACAAACTCTCTTAATTTCTGTTTATTTGTGAATATTTTGAACTCTCCCTAATTTTTGAATGCAGCTTTGCTGGGTACAGAGTTCTTGGCTGGCAGTTTTTTCTTTTAGCACCTTAACTATGTCATACCACTGCCTTCTCACCTCCATGATTTCAGATGAGAAACGAATACTTAATTTTATCACCCTTCTCTTGTATGTGATGGATCTCTTCTCTTGCTGCTTTCAGTATTCTCTCTTTGTCTTGAGTGTTTGATAATTTGATAAGTATATATCTCAGAGTAAGCCTGTCAGGATTTATACTGCTTGGAGTGAGCTGCACTTCCTCGACATGTACATTCACATCCCTCAAAAGAGTTGGGAAATTTTCAGCTGTTATTTCCTCCAACACTTCTTCTGCCCCCCTTTCCCATCTCTTCTCCCTCCAAAATGCCTATAATGCTTATGTTGTGCATTTCGTGTTGTCATTCAATTCCCTGAGTCCCTGCTGAATTTTTCTATCTTTTTATATATCTGTTCTACTATCTTTGTGATTTCAGATGTATTATCTTCGATGTCACTAATTCTCTCTTCTGCCTGTTCAATCTGTTATGTCCTTTTAGTATATTTTTGATTTCTTGTTTAGTGCCATTAATCACCATCAGATCTGTTATCTTTGTATGTATGTTTACAGTTTCTTCTGTATGTTCTCCCAGTTTCTTTTCAATATCCCTTATCTCTTCCTTCACTTAACATTAAGTTGATTCATGATATTTGTTTAGACATCCTTGATTAGTTGTTCCACATTCTGCATCTTGTCCTATTTTTTAGTTTGTTCATTAAACTGGGCCATGTCTTCCTGTTTCTTAGTATGGCTTGTAATTTTTTGCTGGTGTCTAGGCATCTGTTTATCTTGATGGGCTCATTCAGATAGTTAGCTTCTCTTTCTACTGTAGGGTTTTATTTTTTGTGTGTGTACTTGGTTCCATTTGTTCTATATCCTTGTAGTCTTCTGTGTTTCCCTGAAAAAAATTTAAAACCAGGAAAGATATGAAAAAGAGAAAAAGAATAATAAAAAATAACATAGAAAAGGAACTATAAAATAGTCAGAAAAATAAGTAATAAGAGTGAAAAATCATAAAAAGAACAAAGATATAAGAACAAAAAAGGTGGAATAAAAAATGAAACTAAAAAACACATGAAACTAGAAAAAAAGATTAATATAAAATACTGGAAAGATGAGAAGAGAAGAGAAAAAAATGAAGACCAAATAAGAGAAGGTGCAATGAAATAAAATCAATGGAAGAGGGAAAAAAGAAAGAAAGAAATTAAATAAAGAAACTACAGAGTAAAAGTAAAGAAAATGTAAAAAAAGGAAACAGAGAAAATAGAAAAAACAAAACACATCCTAGGAAAAACAGACTTCCTTCTTAGGTCACTATTAACCATCTCAGGGTGCCAGTGCTCATTAATCAATCACCTTGTAGCCCACCCTCCTCAGGTAAGGTACCTGATTTTAGAGAACTTTAAAAAAAGGAATAAAAAAATAAATAAAAATGAATTAAAACTTTAAAAATAATAAGTAATATAAAATAATAGATCAAAAATCTTTAAAAAATTTCAGTATATAAGTTCCCTATCACAAGGTTCCAGCTTGATGCCTGACATCCTGCTGGATCACTCTCTGGAGCTCTTCTATTGAGCAGTTCATGGGATTAAACCAGGGACCTAGTAAATGTGAAGCAGGTGTTTCATCCACTGAACCCCACCCACTCCACAGGTCAGGTCTGAAAGTTTCTCTGCCTCTCTCCTCCCTCTATCCCCTCAGGCAAGTTAGGTTTCTTACAGTTTGCTGCCTATCTCTCCTCCCTTCTTTCTCTCCAGGGCTATTAGCCCGCCACCTCACTGTCATAGTTCCTTTCTCTCCCAGGGAAGATGGCTGTGACAGCCTGCCTGATCTGATCACCCCTTCCCTCTCCCTGGAGCCATTTCAGCACTGGGTGGAGTCTTTATATTTTATTTTATTCTATTTATTTTATTTTATTTTATTTTAATTCTATTCTATTCTAGTCTATTCTATTCTATTTATTTAATTTATTTTTTCCCCCTCTGTTCTGTCCACCTTATCTCCCCTTCCCCTTATACTGCTCTCTCTTTCTGATTTTGCTGGGTACCTGTCCCACACTTATTTGCCCTTCAACTCCCCTATGGTGGTGTCACTTGCAATCTCCACTTGCAGGGCTGGCTACATCCAAGATTCAAAGTGGGTTCAGCTAGCCAAACTCACTGAAGAGAAACTACTTTCTGACCTCCTCCAGACCCTCTTTTTCCCAAGGAGGAGGACCGTTTTTCCCCTCTCAGTTGGCTGCAGTGAGCCAGGGATTTTACTGAGGCTATTCACCTTGAGGGTGAATGGTATGTGCCCTTCCCAGCCCAGCAAGTAACTCATGGTTTTCGTTTGGCCTCTTTGCCTCTCTGTCCCTTTCCTTCCTGGTTGATGTGCAGCCCTCTCTTGGTCTGCAGATCCCCAAAGCAGCTACCTTGGATAGCTTTTTAGCCCTTCCTCCATTGTTTTTTGAGAGAATTGAGCCCTGCCTAGCCACTCGGACACCATCTTCCCAGAAATCTCTTTGGCTACTTTTTATAACTTTTATTTTTTATTGATAGTCTCATTTTGTTCATGACATTTTCCTGATTTCCTTTAGCTCTTTGAGCATATTCAAGTGTTTTAAAGACTTCTAGTAAGTCCAATGTCTGTTCTTCCTCAAGGATGGTTTCTTTCACTTTATTTTGTTTCTTTGAATGGGCCATACTTTCCTGATTCTTTGTATGCCTTGTATATTTTTGTTGAAAACAGACATTGGAATCTTATAATGTGATAACTTTGGAAATCATGTTATCTCCTTACCCAGTGTATTATTAATCAGCCAAAGGGGTGCTGATGTAAAGTACCAGAAATCTATTGGCTTTTATAAAGGGTATTTATTTGGGGTAAAAGCTTATAGTTACAAGACCCTAAAGAGTCCAACTCAAGGCTGCTTTCTTACCAAAGTCAGTTGCCATGTGTTGAAGCAACATGGTGGGTGATCTCTGCCTGGTCCTGTTTCTCATCTGAAACAGATATGAGTACCTTACTTAAGTCCTTCAGGTCACAACCAGACAGGTTAAAAAAGATAAACATAATAATCTGTTAGTAAGTCTGCTATGCTTTCTCTGGAACTAGGGACCAGGGTCCCACACTGGGAATGCAGGCTACCAATTTCGAGTCTCCTTCTGATTAATGAGGAATTGGGGCTAGGGCAAGTAAAAGCTACAAAGCTACCACCACTTTTAAGTTGCCTTTTTCTTAGTTCAGCATTTACATAGTTGCTGTAAATTTTCAGTTTTTTTCCAGTGTTCTGGAAAGGTTTGTTTTTATAGATTTACTTGTTTTTTGGTGTTTCTGTTGGAGGAACAGTAGTTAAATGTGGCCTTCACTGTCATTTTTCTGATGTAATTCCTCCAGTGTACTGTTTTTAAAATAAGCATTTTTGTATTAATTGACTTCACCATGTTTCTATTACTTTAATAAATATGCTAAGTGTAAAGATGTTCTAACCATGCAATGGGATTTTCTGTAGTCATTAGACAATGAGGAGAGCCTGTAAGTACTGACATAAATCCTCCCTACAAGACACTAATAAAAAAGCAAGTTACAGAACAATGTGTATTATGTGGTTCCATTTATGTAAAATATTAAAATATGACATATATATGGACATGTGTGCAAAATGGTTAAAGAAAGGACTGAAAGAATTTATACATATTGAACTCCTGGTTATGTTTCCTCTATGATAGGAAGTGACAAAAAACTGTTGAGTGGGAGACATTCACGTTAATTTCTATATGCATATGCATGTTGCTCAAATCTTTTCTGAGAAGATTTGTATGTTATAACACATAAGACAAAAAAATTGGATGAAAAAGCCATTTTAAGCCTTTCCCCAACCTAAATATAATTATTCGTATCAATTTATGTGACCCTTTATAATTACTTCGTGTATATCAATGACTGATAATTACTTTTGATCTCAATTTCTATATGTGTCTTTTATTGAATAATTTCTAAGATTTGTGTGTGTATTTATCATTGTAGGACCGTGTGGATGAATGGGATAAAAAATTGTCTCTCTTCTCTTATACTCTTGAGGAATGGATGAATTGTCAGAGAAATTGGCTTTATCTTGAACCAATCTTTCATTCTTCAGAAATACAATGGTAAAAACCTAAAATTTACCATATAGAGGTAAAAAAGTGCATGGTGGAAAATTTATTTTTTGTAATACTTGAGGAATCAATGACCACTCTACAACTATGCTATCTATAGGCATAGGCATATAACCTTACTTTGAATAAGTGGAATAACAGAGGGTCTGGGAAATTGTTGGAAAATTCTAGCTTTTCTTTTTATTCAAAGCATTCAAAATTAACTGGACTTTTACTTTTAAAAGTGATGGGTCTTAAGACTGCTTAAATTGAGGTATATGTATTATTTAGGCAGAACTAAAACTACTGCCAGTAAATCACACCAAGGTAGTTTAGGAGCTATTCCAAAATAAGGTACAAAGTCATGGGTGTGTATTTGAAAGGCACATTAGAAAAGATGATAGAAGACCTTGAATGTCAACTTAAATATTTTGAACTTTATTTTAATGGCAAAGGGAAGCCTTTAGAGGTTTTTGAAAGAGAGCTGTTTAGACCTGATTGCTTTGTAGAGAAGAACATCCATTTCTTATCATGTGAATGCTTTGGATTCTTATATTCTATTAATCTGTAGTTATTCTGATAGTCTTCAAAAGTGAAACTACATACCTAAAGAATATATTCTTAGTTAGTGGAGAGCTCAGACATCTAAGGAAGGGAGTTCAAAATGTCACCAAACTATATTTTTACAGGGTTTTTCAAGAGGTTGCAAAGGGGAATTTTGATTAAGAGATATTGAAGTTCCCTACACAAAAGGTCTGAAGAAAATAAAAAATGGGTCTATAATGGACCTTCCTTTGATTAATAGAAAAAGATGATGGCCCTGAGGCCAGGGTGGAAAATATGAAAAAGAGGAAAGAGAAGAGAGATTCTTTAGAGAGGTGAATTCTTTAAAGGAAATTTGTGAGAATTAGAGAATGCTGTGCCATTTATACCTCTCCTAGCCAACTGTGTGGGCTATACTAGAAGGTCTCAGGGAGGTTGGGAGAGCACTCGACAGAAGATGAGATCAGTACCTTCTCCCTAACAGGACTTTTTGCTGAACTGCAGGAACTTGTAGGCTGTTATCCAAGATGGGAAATAATGGTGGGAGACCTCTTAGGAGAGTTGGACATCTAGTGCCCTGGAGTTTGGGGCATAGAAACTAGGGCCTGCCTCTCCTCTGGATAATTCTGAAGGAGCCTTTAATAGCAGGGCAAGGAAGAAGTTCAGGGATACCTGGTTATCTTAGACCAGTAGTTCTCAACCAGAGACCATTTCAAAGTCCTACTCCTCCTTTAAAACCCAGATCAATTGCTTCTCCTCCAAGAAGATCTCCCCAGACCCCATTTTCTCTCAGGAATTTCAATAACCCTTTATTTTATTTAATTTCTTAGGGCACAAAGCACTTTCTCCTTACATAATAATATAGCTCTTGTAAGTAACTATCTTGTTAAATGCTGGATATGTCTAGTTTATCCCAGTATTTCCTACCCTGTACAGCACTTTTACATAAGGAGAAACTAAAAAATATTTTAAATTATTAATCAGCAAAAACATATTAAAATTTTTATAAATTAAACAATATAAATACACCATGAAAAACTGTATTTAACATGAAAATTCTGTGGCAAATGCATTTATAATATAGATTTTAATTATAGTGCCTAGGAAAAATAAAATTATTTCTAATTTTATTTCTAAAGGCAGCTTCCAGCAGAATCAAAACTTTTCTCTCAGGTGATTTCCATGTGGAAAGAAATAATGTCAAAAATACAAAACAAGTTGGATGCTTTACAAATAACCACCTCTGCGGGAATCCTTGAAATTCTGCGAAATTGCAATATATATCTTGAACAAATAAAAAAAAGTCTTGAGGTAAAACTAGAGTAATCCTAAATTGGAGAATCACTTAATTCTACAAAATGTAATATATTCACTACAGAAACTAATTGCAATGCAGATTTTCTTCTTTTCTCAACTGCCAATACTATTACAAACTCTCATCATCTATAGCATTAATGAAAATTCTTTCAAAAGAAAAAAAAGTGGGTGAACCAATCTAAATGACCTTAGGCAAATTGCCTAACTTTTAAGTGTCTAGGTTTCTTTATCTTTAAATTGGGAATAATGATAGTGCCTACTTTGTGGGGCTTTGTGGAGACATGCATAAGAGTAACCATCTGAATGGCTTCTGGACTCCATTTTAAATCTCTCAGCCACAGTAATTCTATTTTATTTCATTTATTTTCATATTTCATAAATCAAGATTTTTTTCCAGGCATTCATCAGTTTTCTTTCTTAACACAAGTTACAGTGCTTGTGATGATTCCTCCAACATACCTCCCTAAGGCAGTTACAGCCTATGGTACAGGCAGGCGTTCTTCTCTATAAATCCACCCTCTGAGATAGTCTTAAGGGAATGCCCAGAGTGATTCTGGTTAATAATAGCCAACTTAACATAGGATCATTGGAATAAGGCTTCCAATTATTTCTGGCACATCTGTGGACCATTACTAAGGATCATCACAAACCAGTAATCTTCCACTTACTCATATTTAAACACCTTTGTACCAGGTACTGCTGCTACATGCTGGACACAAAGATAAAAGACATATTCCCTACTATTACAGAATTCAAAATCTATTACAGGAAACATAAAAGCAAAGAGATATTATAATATGATGTGTGCTCTGATAAGATGGATGATATGGCCATATCAAAGAGGAGAAATTATCCTAGCCTGGGATTTATGAAGGCTTTCTGAGGGAAGTGATAACTGACCTGGGTCTTGAAAGCAACGTAGGAGTTGGTCAGGTAAAGGAGTCAGGGTGGGAAGAACATCCCAGGAAAAAGCACAAAGAAATGAAGGTATGAACAAGTATGGCGCATTCTGGAGCTGTGAACAAGATGATACAGGTGGAACATAGGTTGCAAATTGGAAAATGTGAGAGACTGGATTCCAGGGAGGCAGAGGACAGAGGCTGAAGGACCTTGAGTATCACATATTTTTACTTTGTACATACTGTGCAGCTGCTGAAGGATATTAAGTAAGACAGTGAGATTATTTAATTTAGATATCTCTCTCTGGAGTAAAGCATAGAGTTTTAATTGGGGACAGTGAAAATAAATATAAAGAAACCAATTAGAAGACTAGAAATATTAAGGATTTAAAGTAAGACCATGGTAAGGATGAAAGATGGTGGAACTAAAAGCGTAAAATAGGTAAGTCAAGGATCAAATAAAGAGGCCCAGGATTGTGCCTAGATTTCTGACTTGGCCAGTGGGGTGGAGAGCGATTGCACCTAAAAGATAGGAACTTGAAGAGGAGGATCTTTGGGTGGAAACAAACTAAGTTTTGTACGTGTTGAAAATCTAATACTTTTGGGGCATTCAAATGAAGCTCTTCAGTCAGCTGTTGAATATAGACCCCAAGTACTGGGTACTTAGCTGAAGATCAAGTAGGCATGTATTACATGGCTCAAGAAGAGCATAATGAATAGGAAGAGTGATGAGGATAGAATCCAAGAGATGTCAACATTAAGATGTAGGGGATGAAGAGGAACTCTTAACAGAGATAAGTAGCTGAGGAAGAACAACAGGAGAGTAAAACCCCAGAAGTTAAAATGAAGGACAGGTTCAATAAAGTCAAATGCTAGAGAAATATCACGTAACATGAAGATGGAAAATCTTACAGTAAATTTGATAGGAGTAGGGGCTAGATGACAGGGGTGAGGGTGACTGAGAGATGAGTAATGATATGCTGAGTTTATAGACTATCTTTTCAAGAATTTTGTGAAGAAAATAAGGGCAAGCTACAGTAGACAGAGAACAAAGGAAGAGGGAACGTTTCTTATATTTTAATGGGAGAAATTTAATGGGTGGGGGGAAGCCACTTGCAAAGGAGAGATTGAAGCTATAGGAGAGTACTAAATAAAACTAGTTTCTTAGCTTGGCATAAGTGGATAGGTATCTCTGCCTCTGAAAAGAAGGAAAAGACAAGACTGCTATGAATGCAACTAAGCTTTGGGGAAGGGTAAGAAATGTAGGAATTATTTGTATAATAGGATGAGAGGTCATCTGCTGAAATAACTTATATTCTAAGATGATAACTTCACATACAGGGAAATGAGAGCAGAAAAGTGGGAGCATGGGAAAACAATGCTGATAATGCCAAAATACAGTGCTTTACTAATGATCAATAATAAAATGGTGTGTGTGTGTGTAAGGCTTTTTTGTTTCTATTTTTATTTTGGTTTTCATTTGGTTTAGTTTTGATTTATTAAAAATTATTTTTAGGCATTTAAGAACAGCATTCATTGAATATGGAATGCTATTCTGACTGACACTGCTATATTGGTTTTTGTGTGTAAATAAAAGCCAAAATAAGGCTTCATATCATGATTAAATATATATTCTTAATTGAATTTTTT
>JAQZBX010008995.1:0-46967 GCA_029593785.1 Cabassous unicinctus | reverse complement strand
TTTTTTTTTTTTCCAAAATGAGATATCTCTACTATTTGCTCCATGCTTCTAGTGGATTTCTTCTTCTTCTTTATTTAAAAAGAAGTTTTAGATTACAGAAAAGTTACATTGAAAATATAGGGAATTCCCATATACCCCACACCCTCCCCCTCCCACATTTTCCTTCATTAGCAACATCTTCAATTACTGTGGTACATTTGTTATAATTGATGAACAGATACTGAAGCATTGCTAGTAAACATTGTCTATAGTTTATATTATGTCTTACGTTTTGCACCATACAATTTTATAGGTTTTAACAAAATATATGTAATGGCCTGTATCCATCATTGCAATATCATGCAGAACAATTATAGTGTCCAAAAAATGCCTTATGTTACACCTATTCTTCCCTCTCCCTCACCTCAGAACCTCTAGTGACTACTGTTTTTATATCAATGTTACAAGTTCTTCCAATAATAGAATACTAATATTATTATTTTTATTATTAATAATAAGTCTTATTTAGTCCATAGTTGCATCCCCCCTTATGTTTGTTCAGTCCTTAATCTTGAAGATTTTGAGATTGTGTTGCCCACTCTGCTTCTGAATGAGAAGGAGCTCAGATCCCATAGGGCAGATAGATGGAACTGTCTTGCTTGCAGTTTTAGGTGCTCTCTGTTTTGGGGAGATGGGCATTGTTCATCATCATCATTTTGTTAGTTATCCTGGGTGAGTTCAATGAACTGGAGATTAGATGCTGGCTACAACTCTGCTGACAATCAGGGCTCAACTGGCATATGAACAGACCAAACATTTAAGTCTCTGGGACCTATATTTAATGGACATAGCATTAATTATAGATTCATATAAAAGGGGCAGAAGAACCATGTGTAGGGAAATTATAATAAATGAGTCCAACTCTGTTACATTAGGGAGATACGCTATCATATATTCCAAGGAAATGCCCACCGATGAGGTGTCGATTTCCTGGGGTTGTGTACCTTTCCTATAGTGTCCAGATATCTCTAGAGCCCTCAGGAGCACCCCTGCTTGAGGTATTGTTTACTGAGGTAGTGTAAAGCCATCTGATCTTCTCCTGTTCTTTGGGTGTGCCTTAGAAAACTGACAAAATGATGCTGTACAAGTCTTATTCCCAAAATTAAGGAGCATATATTAGCAATCATAAATTAGCAAGTATATGTTAGACCACTATGTTGTATTTTAGACACTTTCTAACTCTTTAATATATTGTGTTATAGCCTTTATGTATGTTAAACTTTAAAAATATCCAGAAGTAAATATCTGTAACTGTTGTGATTCACAGAAATGTAACCTTAGCGCTTTGTTTTTTGATGCTATGTTCTCTGATGCTATGTTCTGTAAACTGCATGATTTTACCTTGTTGCTAAATATTAATAAAACAACTTGTAACTAGCCACTTGTATGCCGTTATCCTGTTCTGAGTCCATGAAGTATGATATTCTTGTACAAAGCCTCAATGTTTATTAATAAAACAACATGAAATAGCCAGAACTAACCAAGCAAGTTCTAATCAGTAGGACTGACTGACATGTACAATAGCCTAAAAACTAATGAATTTGTGCATTCTCAAAGATTAGACTATCTCAAACACATTCATATCAAAATGTCACTTTCTAGTCATGCAAATGTGAGTCAGCATGACGCCCATCTGCCAGGTTCCCCACTAATACTCTGTTATCTTCCCCTCAGTGGTCACAACCCCACCTCCCTTTTTTATCCAATCCCATAAAAACTCTAAGCACTTCTAATTCAGGGAAATAGATTTGTGGTCAATAGGCTTTCTGATCTCCTTGTCTTTGCACTTGGCAATAAACTCTTTATCTTTTCAAATTCCTGACATAAAGTAATTGACTTTCTGGTACATGACAGGCAAGGACTTACTTTTGCGTGATGACTTATATATAACTGCAAGCAAAACAATTCCTTCCATCTGCTCCATAATATCTAATCCCCTCTCATCCTGAAGCAGTCAGAGTGGACATCATCCTAAATCCCTCAATAATGAAGAATGAACAAACAGAAGGAGAGAGTTTAACCACGGACCAAAGTAGTTTTATTTTTACTGCAGTTATTATCTTGTGTTAACAAAAGAACTCGTAATAATGATATAAAGATAGTGGTGGCCAGGGCTTCAAAAGGGAGAGAGAATGATGAATGGGTGGAACACAGGGCATTTTCAAGACAGTGAAATTGTTTTTTGTATGATACTGCAATGTTGGAGACATGACATTATACATTTGCCAAAAACTATTAAACTATATAGCACAAAGTGTAAACCGTACTGTAAACTATAGATTAGTAGCAATGCTTTAATACTGGTTCATCAATTGTAACAAATGTACCACACTAATATTAGATATTAATATTAGGGGAAACTGTGTGTGAGTGTGGTTATATGGGGATTCTCTCTACTTTTTTTGAAATTTTTTGTTGTAGTTTTTCTGTAAAACTAAAACTGCTTTAAAATGAAGATTATTATTATGAAATTATTTAGGTTAAAGATTCAAATATCTGTGATAAAACTATAATGAAAATCAAAGGAGATGTGGCATGACATTTACAATTTGTGAATGGCTCAAATGAGACAGTAGATATGAAAGGTACTGTGGAAGCAAGTAAAGTTTTACAAATTAGCTCATTTGTTTCCCATGTTGCATTCCTATATAAGCTGCAGTGGTAACGTGAAATGCAGCCTTGTCCCAAAGCTCTCATCAGTGTCATTTCTGAGAGTATCCTCCTGGATATTGACATTCCTGCTGAAATTTCATGAATCAGGTCCCGGCAAAGCATATACTTGAGGGTAAGAAATAAGATAGCAACAAGTCTACAATTTATATTCTCCATTTCCCAGGGATTCCCTTGAAAGAAAAGAAGAGATGACTTGGTCAAATCCCCTTGAAAACATGTTAATTACTAACTGACCTCCTGAAAAAAAAAACCCTAAATAAAAGAGACCTTATCTATGAGATGTTTTTAACAGGTTTGCCTAGTCTATCTAGGTTGCTTATTTATGGAATTTATGGAATTAAGTTTCTTTGCTAGCTGAAAAATGGCATGTAAGCCATGTAATTAATGATGCATGAAAGGATATATTTTATAACTGAAATGTCTCTTTCTGTTCACACCATGTTGCACATGCCTCATTCAAACCTTTCATGTTAAATCTGAACCATAGCACACCCTTATGTAGGAAAAAAGGACATTTCTGGGAAGCTCCACCTGTCAATTAGAGAACTTCCCACGGGAATAATGTTTGACCTGTTACTTGCTACTGCCATTATCTTTGGAATCTGATTTAGTTTGCTCAAGTGGCTGGGGGCAAAATGCCAGAAATGAGTTGGCTTTTATAATGAGGATTTATTAGGGTAAAAGCTTACATTTCCAAAGACACAAAAATGTCCAAATCAAGGCAGATCCTGAACTCCTGCCCTGTGGCAAAGCAAAATGACAGGTCTACTGGTCTTTCTCTGCTTTCTCTTCCAGGCTCAGTTTCTCCCTGGGCTCAGGCTCCTCTCTTCAGCTTCAGATACTCCACTTATTCTAACATCCAGTCTCTCTCTCAACCTATCAGGGTTTCTCTTTCTGAAGCTGTAGGGGATCCTGGAATCCTTTCTCACATGGCAGGGTAAAATGGGAGCTGTCTGTCTCTGTGTGTTTGTGCTTTCAGTTCTCAGTTTATATGAGACTCCAGTAAGAGGGTGGAGATCCTAACCTGGGTCAAGCCTGACCAATGAAAGCCCTAAAGCAATCTAATCAAAAGATCCCTTTACTGATACTAATGCAATTAAAAGGCCTCACACCCACAGAAATGGATTAGTTCAAAGAACATGATATTTTCTTGGATTGACAAAAACTTTAAATTGTCACAGAATTATTGAGAAAGTTTATATATCATCTGCAAGATTTTTGGTACCTCAGATTTGTGCTGTGAGGGTAGTGGTCTTTTAGAGCCAAAAATCATAATGACTGATGTACTTTTAGTAAAAAAAGAAAAAAAAAAGGAAAAAGAATAAATTGAAATGGAAGGGGAAAACATAATGAGGGTTTGATGCCAGAATGGCTATCTATTCATTTTTGGTATCAAGTGATGGATGCTTTGATAAGATAAAGCAGACAATTCTAACCAATGAAACCTGGAGGAGATAGACAAAAATCAAGGGAAACTAGATAATTGGAAAGACAGAGAACACAATGCATAATGGAAATCGGCAATATATTCTATTTGCATACTTGAAGCAGGAGGAAAAGAACAAAGACTCCCTATTACTGAAAATTTTCACATACTTCTATTGCCACCTGGGCAGAAATTCTATCACTCTCAAAGTAATAGACTCAAAGACAATTGATTAACTAGAATAACAAAACAAGGCTCTGGCTAGATAAATAAAGAAAGCCAAAGGTATTCTGTTAAAGAGCTAGAATGATTTATGGAGAAATAGCAGCAAAAGCTTAATGAATCTTTACTAGCATATATTCTTGGAATAAATGATAAAGGTACTTCATTAAATGTGGCATTGCTTAATTGAAGCGGTTATTTAGATTGATGATCCATGTGGCTAGAAAGTTTGAGAACAGAAGTGATATTGCTGGTCTTATTACTTTGGATTAACTTAGTAAATTAGGAAAGTGCTATCATAGAGGGGTTCCCCAATCATAGGTATTATTTAACGCTTTGTTCTCGGAAGGTCAAAATAATATACTAGAGGGAGTAGTAGAATTGCTATTTCAGTTACGATATCCTGATGTTGCATGTTAGTAAAAAGATTTATGCTATACACTAAAGTCAATCATAGGGAAGAAATGAAAAAATGAGGTTGGAAATGATAATTGGATGAATGGGTGGAGTTCAGGCAGGTTCTGAAAACTGGTATGAAAATAGAGGAATTTTTAGGATACCATTAAAATTAATAGGAAGTATCAGTTGTGTGATATAAGAGAGCTACTTAAGCACTTCTAAAAGTGCTCCTTAAAAATGCTCAGTTTATTCTTGCTGATAAGAATTCAAATTTAGTAGAATATTATGATTGAGAATGGCACATTTTTTAACAGAAGGCTTAATTAACCTCTTCAGTTAACCCTTGAAATTGTAAAAGGCTGACGGAGGGGCCAACAACTACTTGCCCAATCTCCTGTTTTAATGTTTTAAGACATTTGCAATGATGTGAGTAAAGTGGCCATGTGGTGGAATGCAAAACGTTTTTGTGGTTGCTAAACATAAGCAACAGATGTTCAAAGATTCCTATATGAGATAGGGATGGCATTTTAAAAGTCCTCAATTTGAAATTTTGAAGTTATGGAGAAGCCATGCAGAAGAGACTAGTGTACGGGCTTAGTTATAAGTTGTAAAATGTCAATGTAGATAAAATTCTATGATCATGGCATGCCTAAGTCAAAGATGGAAAAGGCTGGATTTTTCTACTTTTAGCCTTTCCTTGGGGAATATTGATTATTTCCACCTTTTTCCAGAACATAAGTGACTGTGATAAATGGAAAGTATGCAATTCTCTGAGCCCTTCTCAATAATAATAATTCTAATGAAAAGAATCAGTTAATTCAGAGGCTAGAAATAACTATCAAGTTTAGGGTGATTCAGAGAGACATTGAAATAAAGAAGTAGCAGACCAGGCAAGTGCATTTACGAAAAATAAATGGCATATATAAGAGCATATAACAGGGAATCTCAACAGGAGTGTAGTGCACACAAAAGCAAATCACTTCACTACTCAGTGAACCCACAATAAACTCATCCAGTCGATACCCACTTTGCTCATTGCTGTATGGTATGAATCTTTTGAATCTTTTCTAGCAGACGCAAAACAAGCTGTTTGGAATCTGCTTTTCAAGTTTCCCATCTGATGGCCACAAGATTCTGTGTACATAACAAAATCTTGATGGGAGAGACAAAGTGTGTACATGAGCAGAATTGAGATCTCTTGAGAAAAAAACTTAGAATTAGGCTTGAGTCCTTAGGGATATAATTGGGTATTTATAGACACAAAGGCCTTGAAGGATGGACAAGCTAAAAAACCCTGGGTGACGTAACCAAGAAACTTCCCCATATTTGACACTCAGATATGGAAGTCTCTATGAAGATTTAGTGAAATACTTAAAGTGAGTAATATAGATGCTCACTGATACATAAAATTTTATTGGCTCAGAATGATATTGGAATTCTAAGGAAGGTAACCTAGTCTTTTTAATAAAACAATCTTCCTGTGTCCATGAACTAAGTTGGTATGTAGTTGTTCAAGCAATGCACAGATGGAGCCTGTGTAGACCCTCTCTGCTCTACTCACATACAGTGAAACATCTAATTTAGTAAAAAAATTAAATAAAATCTGTATGCAGTACCAGGGGTGAACAGCTTGAATATGGCTCAAGGAAAAATTCCTCAGGTTAAGAGTATGTATATACATGGATAGTGGTTTATATTGCACATCCTGAATATATTTCTTCTGATAAATTTATATACCTTATTACCACCAATGTACAAAAAGATGTAAGTAAAAAAATATTACATGGAAATATCGCATTCCACAATGCCCTAAGGGCAGTGGACTCATTTAATATTGGAAAGAGGAGCTGAAACGTTTGTTATTCAAAAGAAGGGGATGGCAAAATTTAAAAGATTGAAATTTTTAATAAAATAATTGTCCCCTCACAGTGAATCTAAAGGAAATAGAATAGGCAGTTCACTGGGAAGCTTTCTAGTATCAGGAGATATAAATGACGAGGTGGGTGGTATTGCAATTTCACAAATTTATATTTATATTTAATTATCTTTCCTTCATGTGGTTGTTCCAGGCCCAGATTTGAACTTATGGTGCCTGAGAAAGGGGATATCAGTAGTCAAAACATACTGTCCATACAATTAAATTTGATAGTACAGATTATAAGTGTACTTTAAGGTGGGTATTGACTTTATTCATGTAACCAAATTAGTGCTAAGTGTGAATTTGAGCCCCTAAGTTCTGAAATACTTTATCTGTCAAATCTAGTGAAATCTGTCTAGATGTGGGGCTGAGAAGAAGTGTTATCAAGCCTGCTGTGACTTTGGGTCAGGAATATAGCTAGTTGGAAAATCCAGGCCACAGGAGGATGGGTGTGATGAAAACAGTTAATAAATGGAAACAGTCTGAGGTCAGAGCAAATGAGAAAAACTCTCATAATTTGTTCACAATAACTAGGAGAAATCTTCATGAAAGCATTTCAGAGCAAGATACCAATACTTACTAATTCTGGTGTCAATTAATGGCCAACTATGACTTAAAACTTCTACTGGACAATTGAGAGAAAATAAATAATGCAAGACCCCCAACCCTGACTCATCTTGCTGGTAACTGGCTAGAGCTACCATTGTTTTCATGGTCCATTGGTTGGCTATATTTACCAATCTTGTTTTTCAGATGACTTGAGATGATTAATACTGATGGATCATAAAGGGGAAAGACTGCTAAATAATATCTCTTTCTTTTATATTTTAAAATCAATATGCTGTGTACCTGAATGTTATTTGAAGTAGATAACTATTATCAAATGCAAATATTAGTGGAATGACTTTAAGCAAAACATATTCCCTGGGCAGACTCAAAGAAAGTGAATTTGAGTGTGGTAAGCTATCTCAATATTGCTGATGAACCTCTGTGGTTATGAATTGGGCTATGTGAGAAGGCTTATGGCACCCATAGACTGAGCTGCATTAAAGGATAGAATTTAATCCTTTAAATTTTGTTTAAAGACTGTTTCCTGGGGGCACACAACACTCGTGGGTACATATATGCATATAATATGTTTCAGTTGCACACATTACCATTTAGTTGAAAGCAACGTACATAATGTATTGATAAGTAGTCTGTACATTGCCAGATATGCTTGTGGTACTGAGACAGAAATAACATTCCTGTAGGCTCATTCTCATGATAAGAAAGACTTGTTAACACATAGTCCAGGTTTCCAGGAACCTGACCACATCTGAGTATCAACTTGAAAGACAGTCAAGACAATTATAAATGGACTGAAAAAATAACAGCACAATGAAACACCATATTTCTCTACAGGACTGGGAAAGGCCATGTAACCTCATCCAGGAAGGACTATGGAATATTCTTATAGTTTGGAATCTGATATCTTTACAGGACAGGGCCTGGTGTGCAATAGGTCCAGGATGGAGGATGGGGAATGTTACTGGATAGTAACATTTATTGTTGTTCTCTAACAATTATAGTGAACATATAAATGTAACTTATCCTCTTGGTGATAAAACTGATTGAGATTGGACAAAAAATGGAGAAATAATGTGCTGTTCCTATAGGAGAGGGGGACAACATGAAACTTGTTACACCTTGAAGCCAGTTTCTGTGAAACCCAATATTAAAATATCCCCAGACTTTATGCATATATATCTGATAAAATACAAAATACTGAAAAATGGTCTCAAGCCACCACCGTATTTACAGAGACTATGTGATAAAGAGAAAAGATCATTATTTTTGGTAAAGAAAAAAGAATGATATTGTAATTTTAATTGATGTATGGTGTGTCAAGCATAACTTGAATCTCTCTGCCAAAGCTACAAGGCACAACTAAATCTGAGTAAAATCATTATTAGAACTAAATGAAAACCAGACTTATGTAGATGATGTAATATTTGAAGCCTGCAAATAATGCAATACAACTGGAATGAAATTGACTGGAAAAATCTGTAGGAAATTTACACACATTTAATACCTCCATCAAAACCTAAATGATTTAATTTTTTTTCTATATCATTATTTTAAAGATAGCTTGTAATTACAATATAAATATTTCTTCACCCAAAGCTTAAATTGAACAATTTTTCTCAATTTTCAAGTAGCTCTTATTTGTATGCTTACTTTTAATTTGTTTATTTCAAATGTGGACAATCTCTAATTCTGTATTCCTGGCATAGGGTTTCAAATTCATTGAAGAGACTGTTTTATTGATCTATAATGTAGGAAAAATTAAGGTAAAATTATTGGTCATCTTTGGCAAGTAAGCAGATATTTTCTAGTTTGAGTTTTCATTGAGGATGAAACCATTTGATGATCCAGGCTTTAGGCTAATGTATCAATTCAAATTCCTCATATACCATGGATCCTTAGATTTATTTCTTCTTCCATGTGTACATAAAAAATCCCAGCTTTTTGGTTACATAATGTGACAAATTCCTCACATTTCTCCCTCATGCTTCTTGTTTACCCATCCATTTTATTTCCTTTGGGATTGAACTTCTTTTGAATTTAATCTTCATTTCAGGCATTTGGAGATTTGCCTTTATTTCCTATAAGCTCATTAATTAATTCAAATGTATATTTTTTAATTTTTCAGAATAAGGAGTGATATCTTTTTGTTTCTATTATTGTGTCAAATTATTTTACATCCTGATAATTATTTTTAATCATAAATTCTCCTTATTATTTTGAAATAGAAATCATTATTTATTTATTTATTTTTTGGTTTGGAGCAGGCTATTTGTTATCACAGTTAACCATTCTCAAATAAATTCACAAATGGACAATAGCTCATACAGTAGAAATTTACATGTTGCTCACATCAGCAGACAATGGAGATTCCTATATAGTGGTGGTAGGGAGGTCTTCATATACTCCTTCAGGGACCCAAGCTTTCCCAAGCTAGTGTATTCATCGACATGAAGCATATGAAGACATTTAAGCATGAGTATTTTGCCTACAGGAAGCGAAGGAGCATGGAGAATCACAAAGAGAATATTTTTATATCTCAGATCTAAAAATAGCATAAATCACTTCAACTCCCATTCCATGAATTATAATTCATTTACAAAGCCACTTCTCACTGCAAAAAAAAAAAAAAAAAGAAAAGAAAAAGGTTGGAAAATGTGGTCATCTCTGTTTCCAGAGATAAAAAACCAACATATTTGGCAAATAGAAATTTCTGTCAGTTAATGAGAGTAATCACCCTCTAAGGATTTATTTTTAACTGAGGGTAAAGAATCAATTAGTCAGGGTTCATGGTAGGTAATTTTGAAGTGAAAAGGAAAATGTTGCTATGACTGGAAATAAATTATGTAGAGAAGAAGAGTATTAGAAGATTCAGATTCTGTTCCCATTCTTCTCCCATTTAGGTGATTTCATTAACCTCCTTTTTTCCTTTAAGCCTTTGAGAGGAATACAAGTTTTTTAATTAGGTTATTAATAGCTTGCTTCACTTGCTTATTTCTCAGTGTGTAAATAAAGGGATTCAACACTGGTGAAATTGAAGTAATAAGGAGTGAAATCCCTTTATTAATAGCCACCTCATCCTTATCTGAAAGTTTGACATAAATGAAGATGCAGCTACCATAAGTTATAGAAACAACAAACATGTGGGAAGAACAAGCAGAAAAGGACTTTTTCCTTTGTTGGGCAGAGGGAAGTTTTATAATTGCCCTGATAATATAAATGTAGGAAAGTACTACACACATGAGGGTGATGATGAATATCAACACAGCACACACTATAACCATCTGTTCTATCAGCCATGTATCTGACCAAGAGATCTTGAGGATAGGAGATGCATCACAGCAAAAACGATCAATGATATTAGAGTCACAGAATTCCAGGTCCAGACCCAGACTGATGGGTGGGAGAATGATTATCAGTGCTGCTATCCAACAGAAAAGAATGAAGTTCTTGCAGACTCTGCTGTTCATGATGGTCACATAATGTAGGGGTTTGCAGATGGCCATGTAACGATCATAGGACATGGTGGCCAGGAGAAAAAATTCTGTTACTGCAAAGAGGTCGGTAAACAACAGTTGACTGTCACAAGTATCATAGGTAATGGACATGTCTCCAGATGATATGCTGTACAAGAATCTGGGAACACAAACGGTTGGGAATGAAATTTCTAAGACAGAGAAATTTTGTAGGACAAGATACATAGGTGTTTTAAGGTGTGAATCAACAAGAGTGAGGGTGATGATGGATCGGTTTCCAGTGACACTCAATACATAGGAAAGAAATAGAAAAATAAAAAGGAGAGTTTTCAGCCAAGGGTCATCTGTCAGTCCCATCAAGATGAAGGTTGTTAGTGCTGTTTGGTTTCTCATCCTTGATTATTGACTCCTGCACAATCTGCTTGACACAAAATGAAAGACTTCTTCTGAGGAGCTTTGGAGTCATATCCACCTTCTAAATTCAAGGGTAGCCAACCTGATAGTGATTCCTGTACTATAACACATACCAGTGTTTGTTCATCAACACTTTGTGTCACAAAACCGAACATTTGTATTTCAATCACATATTTCATACTGTTGCTTCTAATGAATATATAATCTCTCAGTAATTGGTGTCAGTTCAACACATTATTTGATAAATATTGTTGGAAAAAAGTGTACTTTTTCAAGAAGTTGCTTTTGAATCAACCATTCTGCTTTCCCCCAACTTCTTATTTTCATGTATGTGTCTAATAGTACTCAAAATAAACTGACAATGATCTTCGTTAAGAAAGCCCTTAACAATTTGCCTATGACTTTATTTATTATTCCCACCATACTCTATGAATGTTCGTAATATAACTCTTGTGACTAGATGATTTAATTGTGTTACCAAATTTTACTTGAGCATTATTTTTTACCCAGAATAAGCATATTTCTATGGACACAGTAAGTGTTCCTTGAAAATTTTGGGGAATAATGAAAGAATGAACTTCATGTTTGTTTTATAGACCAAGAACAAGTTATATTCCTTAAAATGTGTTAAAAATGACCTTTTAGAAGAATTTGTTTTCTTTCTATATGAGCCAAATGATAAAAATGCTCTGACATTTTTTTAAAATGTCTTTAAGTTTATGCAGGTACGAATCTGACTCTGCTTTGCTTTGCTTCTAGATTAAAATACTTCCTGTATTATATATTTCCTAGTATACTTCCAGGGCTTTTTATACAGTATCTGGAATCAGACTGCCTAATTTTTCATTCTAACTTGTCCTTTTTACCCATAGTTTCCACAAAACATTATTGCGAAGAATAATTGTGACAACCCATGCAGAATGACTGGAAGATAAATCTTCTACCCATACATTTTTTATCTCCTTAATTTTCCTCTTCTTCATAGTCTTCTTATTTCGGCTCTATATATTGTTCTAATACTTAGGCTAATGTCTGTGGGCACTAAACAAAGACCATGTATTGGCTGCTTTTTTTTTTTTTCTACATTCTTTATAAAGCAGGTGATTTTGGGTGTCTGTGATAACCTATTCATTGCTCCCTCAGGGAGATATTAAAGTCAGAATTCAGAGACTCTGCAATTTAAGGGCATCAGGCAGTAGTTATTCCACATTTATTTCTCAACCTATCATTAAATAATTAATTGCATAAGAATATACTGCCATTTGTAATTAAAGTGCCTTGGTCTTCCAATTTTCCTCTAATTCTGAGGTAGAAAGGGATCTCCCATAGGGAAATTCATTTGTTTATTATATGCATGGTTTTCACTTCACTGATGTAAACTACACAGCACAAAAATGCTAGAGGTGTGTTTTCATAGGATCTAGTGAATTTCTATCAGGACAGTAACAAGTGCCTCATCAGTTTGATATAGAGAAGAAAGGAGCTGTGGTTTATAGGCACCTTCACAAGAAAGTATTACCAATCCAAGCTCAGGGGAGAAGTAGATAACTAGCAAGCAGTTACCCTCTTAGATAGAATTGCATAGAAATTGACGGTTCTAAACCACATTGAGCAAATGTTTAAGCTATTAGGGCTTCACTGTGGCATCATAATTTAGATCCTTGCACCAAGTTCCAAAACTCTCCTCCCTTCTTAATCATCAATACTTATCTTCTGTGATAGGTGGATATTAAGAAAATATTCTGATAAACTAATTGAATCCAAATGTAATTTCTTTTTAGTGTTTTTCAAAAAATATTTACATTTATAATTAGCTCAGGAATTATGAATGATGACATTGCAGGTTATTTGGCATTCCATGAAGAATATCAAGTGCTACATATTGGTATAAATATATATTGATTGGTGAGAATGACCTTGGGTGTAGGTTACTTCTGGTTGTCCCTCAGATTATCCTGTTCCTATGAGTACTCATTAATCAATTCAAGACATGTCTCTTTCAGAACCCATGGTATGATAGGTACTGTGAGCAGGAATACCTCTTTATTGATTCATGTAATAAGTGTTTCCAATGACTCCAATGCCTTCAAGTTTAATTTTTATAGACTAACATAACATCAAAAAAACTCTTTTCTTTTCTAGAGATATACAAATTAATTATTGTCATCTCTAGTTCTTAGACAGGTAAATCTGATATTTTTCTTAGACTGATATAGAATGCTGAATGAAGAAACTGAAATTACCAAACAAGACCATACTTACTTTTATGGAAGACAATCATGACTTTAGTTGACTGTATAACTCTCATAGTCCCAAAGATAAAACTGAAAGTACAAGTAGAATCAAATATGTGCACAATCGCCCCTCTGAAGAATCCGTATACCATAATAGGCCTTTTTTTTTTTTAAGTTGTTACTGTTCTCTGGGCTGTCAATAGCCTCAGCATACACAGATTCTCATTAGAGATCCTATTCCACTTTAAGCATAGGTAATAATTTCTTATATCCCCAGGAAGAAATAAAAAGACATTTATTTTAAATGTCTAAAAATGTTAAGATGAGTTTTATGGCTCTAAAAGAAATGATTTTTGATTTCTCTATGCAAAGATAATTTTTTACACTGTGTAGCAAAATTAATATTTTATAAGTTCAAGTCTCTTATGAATGTAGAGGAGCCATCTGCATGAAAAAATAAAGAGTCCTTACTGGCCAAAGATCAAACAACAGTAATGAACCTAATATGCATGGAATTTTAGCAATATACCTAAAAAAGGCAGCAATGGGGACAGTGTCCTTGGAGACAATAAGATGCAACAATTGTATTGGACCCATTCCAACTGCATAACAATAATTGCCTGATGAAAATACATAATTATGGCTACTCTTCAGCCCATAGATAACAAAAAGTTAATAGAGATAAAAAATGTTTAATGTCTTTATTTTCAATGGGGAAATATGTAAATATATTTACATTGTATATTTTGTGTCAATTTCCAAGTCGTTAAAATGTATATATTTTCCATTAATAAATATAGATTTGCATCATAATATAAATTCAATATGGCCACTTACTTTATCAAAGCATGTAATCTGAGTAGGAAATAGAGTCTGATAGCATGATGGACGTTGCAATGTCTTATAACTGACTAACAGAAGAAACATCCCAATACCTTTACCATATTCCATTGGTTAAAAGCAAGTCTTTAGTGAAGGCCTCAACCCAAAGGAAGATATTAAACAGAAACATGAAGGTCAGAAGGCAGGAATCATTGGGAGCCATCTTAGTATTTGCCTGCCAACTCCATAAATATTTTAGATCACAAAACATACTAGATTAAGCAGGAGTGTGCATGGATAGAAAATGTGTAATGGAGATCAGATGAAATTCATCATAAACAAGGTCAACTAAGGATGAGATTCCTGAGTAATGAAAGTTGTGGTCACCCAAACAAGTAAAAAATTTTAGAAGATACTAAAGGAAGGAAAATAGAACATGAATGAGAAGTAAAAAGGGAAAACATTAATATAAGGTGTGAACTTCTGACTAGGTGCTAATTTTTATTTTCTCTTTCTTTTCTTTTTTAATCCAATATAGTTTAAAAATCATTTAGGGTATACTTTTGGTGCTTACTTTACAATTTTATCCCAAATTTTCAGAAAATTGAGATAAGATTATGAAAGAGGAAAGAATGAGCAGCATCAAAAAATCATGAAAATTGAGCTAGCTGGATGCACTAAGTTTGATGACAGATCTTATCCTTTGAAGTAAGGATGAATGGCTTCTTAAACTGTTATATTTTAAACACACACACACACACACATATATATATGCACACCCCATAAACAGAAATATTCACTTGTGAAGTATAATATAGACACAAAAATGAATTTATAAAAATCATGTTATTTATTCCTTAACTTTATAAGGCCTAATTTACTTTCCATGAAAAGCACATGTTTTAAATGTACATTTTGAGAAGTTTTGACAAAGGTATACACCTGAATATTTTTCATGACAATCAAGAGATAGAACTTTTCCAACATCCCAGAAATTTCCTTATGCTCCTCTGTAGTCAATCCCCCAACCCCTACCTTAAGTGATAACTGAGCTAGCAAAGGATGATGGCATTATTGTAGAGGAAAACATAATTTTAGAAATCTAATTATGGTACATATGTGGATATTAGACTATCAAAAGAATTGTCATGAGCGAATTTAAATATTTTTTGACCTATCTTACTCAACGATTTAATCATCCATAGTTTAAATTTTTATGAGGGCCCAGGTCATTTTCCCCAAACAGAAGCCAAGTTAAGAAATATACCATCTTTCTATCTCCCCTCCAAATCCAGATCATGGTACATAATCTTAGATAAGTTTATTGAATTCTTAAAACTGGTACCTCAAATCTTAAATGAGTCATAGTGAGTAATACACCGATGAAGGGAGTGTAAGTTGCTAGATGAAGCAACAGCAACAACTAGCGTAAGAGCTGTGTCCAATAGCAGCAGCGTAAAAAGAAAGCTGATTTTAGCAGAAGTAAATGAACACTGGGCACTATATGTAGTCTTCTGGGTGGACTTACTACTGCTTAACCTACCTTTACTCATATCTACATTTAGGCCTGGTTTACCTAAATTTCAAGATAATTTGTATTTTCCAGTAAATTCATTTTCTGCTTACTTTATTCTATATATTAGCTTTTAATACAGAACAAACCATCCTAAAACTTAGTGGCATGAACTTATAACCGTTTATTTGCTTACAGTTTTGTTTATCGTCAGTTTGTTTATGGCTTAGAGGGGATAGCTTATCTTTATTACATGTGATGCTGGCTGCTGCATTCACTCACGTATTGCCAATTATTTGGTAAGTCAAATGTGGCCTGGCTTGCTGCTGGGAAAGTCACATGCATGCCTAGCAGCCATCTCCCAGCCCTTGCTTACCCACTACCTTTTTCCTTTTCCATTGTATACAGATTTTTGAATATGTTTCCAGTTCACAGCCTGGGAAAATTTTAGACCTGATAGAGTGGCCTTAACATACCTCAAACCTCAAACCTGGAACAAGCAACCCCAGCTTCTTTTCAGGGAGAAAAGTTTCAGTGACCCTGTCCCCTCTCCCTGGGATGTTTGTCTGTCTGCCTAGTGAGAAGTGGACTTCAGGAGCTGCCATTCACCAACCCTGACCAAAGAGAGTGGCCTGTCCTAGAGACCAGTCACTGTGGAATCTCTTCCCCTGCTCTTTGGACCCTTTGTGCTTTATAAATAGTAAAGTGGTCATTTGCTGAAAGTTTCTGTTTTACCTGAGCCCGTGTTCCTGCCACACGCCGTGCAACAACTTCCCCACACGTGTCCTTTGTGACCATATTCACGTCTAGTGGTTGGTGTTGACTATGGATAGGCTACATATTTCCTGCCCACTAACCCAAGCATCTTCACATAACACTTGTGTTTCAAAGTCAACAAGAGTGAGGTCAAGTCCAAATTCTTAAGCTTTTCCAAATCTCTGTTTGTAGCATGGCTGCTATTGCCCTGTTCACCAAAGCAAGTGACATAACAATGTAGAGAGAATGTGCAAAGAGGCTATAGAAAGACATTGATACAGGTAAGTAGGATTTATTATAGTTCATTTATTGAAATGATATATTTTTATTTTTATTGCAGCCCTAGGAAAGCTCAGACTACACGTGAGAGCATGTGGGTTAACAGGGCTTTTGATTCTACTAGAAATTTTTAGTAGCAATGGCCAGATAATCTTTCCAGCTGGTTGAAATGAATAGGATCTGTTTGTTAATGTGAGAGAAAGTTTGGTGTTAGGGCTGATGCTAGGTATATTTTGATTCAGGAATCCATGATGTCATTAATTCCTACACTCCATTCTCTCTTAGAGTGACTCTTTATACCAGCTATAATGGTGATGGCAGTGCCATATGGAAAATCCTTATGAAACTCTATAAGAAACCTAGCCTGGTTCAGGTGTTTTTCAGGAAAGATCAAGTTTTTGCCAGGTCATGCTCATTTTTAACCCACCGCTGCAGCTAAAGAAATAAAATATGCCAACTATATTATTCAACATCACACCCCCTATTTTTGGAGTCATTTCTAGCAGAAATTGTCTAATTTTTCTGTCTTATATTGTTTATCATTAAAGGAGATAATGGATTTGAGCATGAGAAAAAGTGAACACAATAATAACAAACAAAAACAATGCATGCTTACTACAGTATATCCTGATTTCACCAAGTACATTTCCTTCCTTATATATACTTTCAAAAATGCTCAGGGATACATAGAATGAAATTGGTAACTCTAAAAGATAAAATTTCTCAATTGCAGGCTCCTTCAAGTCCAGGATTATTAGATGATGTTGACTAATTTTCATTAGTTGTAGAAGTCATTTCTCTAGGACATGCAAAATATTATTAAATATGTTTAACCATATCCAATACACCCAATATACTATGGTAGAGAAAAATCATGATAGTGAAAATAAGATTTCCATTTGGCAAAATGGATAAAATAATGCAACAATAGCCACTAATCCATATCTTATGTCATTTTCTAATGGAAAAGAATAGTAAGGTTCAACTAACTTCCCAATAATTGGAATGAATTTGTTTATGTTCAACACAGGAGTCAGTGGCCTTAAAATTTGGGAACGCCTCTTCATTTTGTCATTTAATGTGCATACACTTGAAATAGGCATTGAATGCTTCCACCTCAAGGTTCTGTGAAAAACTAACCGTTCGATTTTTTCAGAGATCTGATTGTATGGGACTTGAGATTTTCTGAGGAATTAACAATTATGAGCTGGTGAAGAAGTTTTATGTTTCATTGGCAATACAGGACCCTAAATTACAGGTATTTTACTAAAATGCTTGCAATCATGAAAATCTCGCATTCGTCAAACTCACATATTACAAATAACAAAGTTTGGGCAGAACTATTCTAATGAAAATACTAACTCAGTTAAAAAACATGTTAAATTTCCAATAAATAAGCATTATAATGAATATGAGGCTTTACACTATAGGGTAGTTTGATGGAAGTGTCAGTAAGAAATGATTGCAGATAATTAATGGAGATAAGGAAAAAATGCAATAAGCACTTCCAAGAAAACATATTGCCAAACTGTGTCAGCAGGAATGTGCTCTACATCATTGTTTCACAATATTATATTGCTATATGTTGTCCTACATTTAACTGTGGTGGTGTTCTTTGCTGTTATTTAATAGTAGAAAAATTTAACATGCTAAGAAAAATCACAAATAAACCAAAGCATCTCCCATGTTGTATGGACAATCTTTCCTCCTTCACTAAGCACTGATGAACTAATTCATTAGAGAAGCATGCCTTATTTCCAGAAGAGAGAGTTCTTAGGAAGCCTCTGGCCTGACAAACACGGTTAGAGCTATTTTCCATGAACTAATAAGCAAAGGCAAAGTAATGTTCAAGTCAGATTCTGAATTCAACCTGGGGATATTTGAGTTGTAATAATCTGTCTTTTTCCTGGTGCTTTACTCATACTATTCATTAGTTAAAATATTAGATTAATCAATACCTGGAGACAATTCAAATTAATGTCAATATGTTGGGAAGCAACTTTAATTTGCCTTTGGTTTCCAGGCTTTATCACATTTACTTTTTCATAAATTGAGTGCATATGGAAATAAGTTATTATGGAACAGGGACTGTGATATGAAACTTTTTACAGACTTCCATATTATTTCCTATTAGAATTCCTTCTCAGTTTTCACCACTTTTGTACGCAATAAAACATTTGAAGGTTTACCAGATTTACAAAAATTCTAAGAAATAGCTTAATACACTTTCTTTTTATATGAATCAGTTTTTAAAAAAAAATTGTTTTTCTCTATGAGCCCATTTTGAAGTCTATGGAAAGCTACTTAGAGTCAACCACCCTGAAATTTTTCCATCATGTTCACAAATCATCTAGCCTTGCTAGGCACAGATCTTGAATCCTCAAAATAAATGCCATGGTAGATAAACCAGATAATTCACTACCATATAAAAAGAATTTCTAAATTCCTCCTTCCTTACCTTGGTTTGAACAATTCCAAAATTGAAATCAATCTCTTCTTGCTGTCACTCTTGCTACCAATTTTTTATGAATAGATTTTTTTTGCAAGACAAGAAAAGATATCTAGAGTAGAGTAAAGAAATGTATACATATACATACATATAGGCATGCATGTATATATACACACATCACAAATAAATTATTAGTTCAACTCATATAACTAGTGAAATTAATCTTTCATTGTTAGATCCAGAGGCCAATAATGGAATTAAGGTATTGTCGCTATCTCCTTGTGACTTACTTGATTGATCTCATCTCATCTGTGTGCTGGCTTGCTACTCATATTAGTTCCTATCCTTGTAGGAAAAGTGACTAATAGAGCAGTTTTAGGCTTTACTTTTTCACACCATATCATAGGAAGAATGTAGAGATGTGTACGATTTAAAGAAAAAAGTAGTCACTGTGGACTGTGATTCTCTTAGAATACAATGATTTAAATAGTCTGGGTTACAGGATCTACCAGTGAAATTTGAGAAAGAGGCAATTTTCCTGAAAAAGCATAAATTCAGTGAAGTTGTTTAGTGGGTGTTTACCACACAAACCCAAACATGAATGGAGACTGGACAACAAAGCTTGACATATTAATCAAATTTTCCCAATAGAAGCAAACAAACATGGACTTAGAGAAAAGATTCTTTTCTTGACTTTTACATTGCTCACACTTCTCTTAAGGTGACAGGTATAAATTATATGGTGTGCATTTTTACACTTCTATTCTATTTACAACATGAATTGATCCATTCACCTATACAATATTTCATCTAGGCCACCATGATTCATCTATTCATTAATTCATTCATTAAATATATAGTGAATTTATACTGTGTGCATCACTGTAGTACTTGGTATTCTTGGTAAAGGAGAAAGACTGTTAAAATATGCAACATCCTACCTTCACACACTTATGATCAAGATAAAATTTTCATTTTCATAAATGGCACAATCAGTTATGTATTATGTAAAAATGCATTAATATATATCCATTATATGATCAAGATCTGTATCATTTGATAAGTACTACATGATATATCATGAATATTAATTGACACATTTACCAAAGTGATGTACATTTGGCTGTTTTCAATCTTTTACCATTAAAAGAAATGACTACAATGATCTGGGTTAAAAATATATCAACATGGTTATTGACAATTATATTTATGGCACAAATCCCTAAATGCATAT
Organism: Cabassous unicinctus; assembly: GCA_029593785.1. Lineage (NCBI taxonomy): Eukaryota > Metazoa > Chordata > Mammalia > Cingulata > Chlamyphoridae > Cabassous > Cabassous unicinctus. The sequence goes on along the minus strand of JAQZBX010008995.1, from coordinate 26,546 downwards.
TTTTCAGAAGAAAGTTTTCAGGTCCTCTTGATAAGTAATTGATTCAAAAGTTTTCAAATGAATTGAGCATGGAAATAATTGTTTCCCCGAATGTTTGCTAACACTGCCCATCATCAAAATTGTTAATTAGGGCAAATTGATGGATGGATTATACCTTAAAGTTTTAATTTTCAAATATGTGAATAATGATGAAGTTGTGCATCCTTTCCTATAGTTATAGATATTTTCATTTATTTTGGGGAATTGAATCTTATTTTTGATAGTAATATTACTGCATTGTTAGCCTTTATTTGATTCTAGAAGCTTCTCATATATTTATATGAATCATTCCCTACTAACTGTGCCACAAACCAATTATTTTATTATACATCTTTATTAATGTTTTCCTATAAAATTCATCATTTTACTATTGAGATTTCAAAGCTCATTATTTGAATCTGCCATTTATTAATATACAAGCAGGAATTTATGTCTTGCTTAAGAATGACTTCTCCACATTAATATTATAAAATCCTCTGGGAAAACCATCTAAAAAGAAGGGAAAAGAGTGATTTAATCATCGTAGGTTCTGATTAAAGGATTAAATTTTTGATATATTTTGTCTACCACAGAGCATTGTTCAATAATTAATTATTCAATAAATGAATTGATAGGGGACATGATTAAATAGATATGAGGTCACCGTAATTGTTCTATAAGCTAAGTGATTATAAATTTGGTTATCATCTTTTGGGAAAATATTTGCATCTTTTAACTTGATTTGTTAACTTTTATGCATGTTTCTTCTTTAAAAGAAATACAGTTTTTTTTGAAGGAGTCATTAAAGGCTTGTTTAACTTGTTTATTCCTCAGCATATATATGAAAGGATTTAACATTGGTGATATGGAAGAAATAATTACTGACACACCTTTATCAATGTCTACTGTGTCTTTTGTAGATGGTTTGATGTAAATGAAAATGCAGCTACCATAAATGATGGATATCACAATCATGTGGGAACAACAGGTTGAAAAGGCTTTTTTCCTTTGTTGAACAGTAGGAAATTTTTTACCTCTCCTTAGGATATATATGTAGGACAGAACCAAACATACAAGAGTGATGATGAAGGTTAATACAGCACAAGCTATATTAACCATGTGTTTGAACATGATATTTTCAGTATAGGAGATGCATCACAGCCAAAATGGTCTATTACATTAGAGTCACAGAATTCCAAATGAAGACCTAAGCTCAGTGGTGAAAGGATAATCACAAATGCTGCCATCCAGCAGCAGATAATCATTGTTTTGTACACTTTGTTTCTCATTATCTCCATGTAATACAAGGGTTTGCAGATGGCCACATAGCAATCATAGGACATAGCGGCCAAAAGAAAAAATTCAGTTACCCCTAAGAGATCTGTCAAAAAAAGTTGAATGACACATTCATTATAGGTAATTTTTCACCCTTTGATAAACTGTTTAAGAATCTCAGAACGCAGGCTGTTGTAAATGAGATTTCTAGGAAGGAGAAATTCTGAAGGAATACATACAGGGAGTTTTAAGGTGGGCATCCACCAAGGTGAGAGTAATATTGGTCAGATTTAGTTTATTAAAATTAAAAGATTAAGTATCATGCCTTCAATGAAATAATGATGGGATGGGTAGATATCAAACTCTCAAATCTAATTAATGACCAAAAAAAGCCAAGTGTTCAGCAGAGCTATAAGGAAGAATTATATCCTTATCTGATAAAACTTGGAAAATGTCATCTACTGGTAGTGAGTATAGAGTCAAAAAAATGAAGGAATAAAAAATGTCAATGAATAGCTTATATACTAACTTCTCCAGCAGCAATAAATATCCAGCCAACAGATATTCACTGAGTATTTATTATGAGTCAGGTATTGTTTTACGTTCTAGAAATATAGCACTGAATTTACATACATTAAAATATACTCTCATGTATTTTTATATTACAGAGCGAAAAATAGATTATGAAAGTAAACAAAAAAATCTATAATATTTTTTATGATGGTGTGTGATGTGAACTTATGTGAATTAAGATGTATTAAATGATGATAGATGTGCAATTTTATTTAGAGTAACTTTAGAATATGATGTAGGGGATTAGGTAAGTGGAAAACATTTCTTAACAGTCTCTAATGTAGTCCTAATTAAGAAGAATGAAACATAGTGAATATTATTAGCTGATTAATGTTAAAGGATAGTCTTGTGGGACAATGATGTCATCATGATAGAGGATTAACACAGACATAGTACTTATCCATCAACAGAAGTATTAAAAAAAAAAAAAAATACCAGGCAGAATATGTCAGAACAAACTTTCCCAGAACCGTTCAAATTAACCAAGGATAAATTACAACCAAGCAAAACCTAAATCATGAAAAAGAAAAGCTAAATACAGTAGGATAGCTGTAGGGTACCTTTCCTTGCTCTGGGCACTCCCCCTCCACAGCTCCAGACAGCAATCTGTGAGACTAACGGCGGCCCAGAGGCATGCATTCCCAGTATGGTAGCTCACATTCCCGATACAAGCATTGGTGTCTAGATACTAGCAAATCTAACTTAGTGTGCTAGCATGTCTGCTCTAAACTGCTCCCTGAAGACTGACTCAAGGCACTCTTTTAAGTTGCCTAACCCAGAATGCACATGGGGTAGAGAAGTGTTGCAGAGATTGTATATGTTATTGAAGTTAAAAGTTGGTATCAAGTAAAAGTAGATCCTTGTAGATTAAGGATGTGAATGTAAAATCCATGGTATTCTCAAAGAAGATATCTTTAAAAAATACACAGCAAAGAACATGAGAAGGTGATTAAACTGTTTCACTACAAAAGATCAACTATAAGCAAATAAAGCAGCAATAGAGGCTGTGAAAGACAAAAAACTGAGTAAGATATTTTTTAAAATGGCAAAATGAGTAAAGTCTTACCTTATCAGGAACTACTTTGAATATAAATGGATTATACTGTCCATTAAAAGGCAGAGATTGACAAAATAGATAGAAAAACAGGATCATAATATATGCTGTCACAAAAGAATCACCTTAGATCAAAGACCCAAATTTACTAAAGGGATTTTACTGAAGGGATGGAATAAATATTCCATGCAAATTGTAAACAAAAGTTAGCTGGTGTTGTTTTACTAATATCTGACAAAATATACTTCAAGTCAGAAAAAGAGATAAAGAAGGACAGTATATACAAATAAAAGGGTCACTCTAACAAGAAAACATAATAATTATACACATATGCTCCTAAAATATAGCTCCTAAATACATGAAGCAAACCATTAACAGAATTAAAAAGAAAAATAGCTCTACAGTAATAGTTGGAGACTTCAATATACCACTTTAAATAATGGATAGAACATCTATGAAGATGGTAAATTAGGGAAAAGAGTACTTGAAAAATACTATAAAACAAGTAGATTTAACTGACGTGTATAGAACACAGCACACAAAAGCAGCAGAATATACATTCTTCTCAAGTTCATGTGGATTTAACATACACCATATTATAAATCACAAAACAAGTCTCAATGCATTTAAAGAGATTGAAATCATACAAATCCTCTTCCCTGACCACAAGTGTATTAAGATAGAAATCAATAACAGAAGAAAATAATTCACAGGTGCATTGATATTAAACAACACACTTTTAAACAAACATTGGGTAAAAGAAAAATATCAGAAGGGAATTCAAGTAATTCTTAAAAATGATTGAACATGTAAACACAACATAACCAAATGTATGGATGCAGCAAAGACAGTGCTCCAAGGGAAATTTATAACTGTAAATTCTTACATTAAAAAATAAGACAGATCATTCTTCTAATCAGTACCTAACTCTACATATTGAGGAAGAAGAAAAAGGAGAGCAAACAAACTTAAAGTTAGTAGAATGAAGGAGATATTAGAGATTAGAGCAGCGATAGATGAGATAGAGACTAGGAAAACAATTTAGTCAGTGCAACCAAAAGTTAATCCATAACGTTGAAAAAACTTTAGCTACACTGACAAAAAACAAAAAGAAAGAGGTTGCAAATAAAATAAAAAATGAAAGTGGGCAATTGCTACTGATCTTACAGAAATTAAAAGGAATATATGAGAATAGTATGAACAATTGCACACCAAAAATGAGATAATTTAGATGAAATGGACAAATTGCTAGAAATGCGTGACTTATCTAAACCAACTCGAAAGAAATTGAAAATGTCAGCAAAACTATAACAAATAGATTGACTCAGTATTCAAAACACCTCCCAACAAAAAGAGTTCAGTGCCAGATGCCTTCACAAGTGAAATCTACCAAACATTCAAAGAAGAATTAACACTAATCCTTCACAAACTCTTCTAAAAAATTTAGTATGAAGAAAACCTTCCTAACTCATTCTATGAGGCCAACATTACGCTAATACTAAAGCCAAATAAAGACATCACAAGAAAACTACAGACCAGTTTCCCATATGAATATAGATACAAAACTCCTAAAAATACTAGCAAATCAAAAGCAACAGCATATTGAAAGGATTATACAGCATAACCAAATGAGTTTTATCACAGGAATACAATGGTGGTTCAACAAACAAATATCAATAAATTAGTACACCATATTAAGAGAAGGAAGGGAAAATAAAAACAAATAATAATCTCAATTGATGCAGGCAAGGAATTTTTTCAAAATCCAACAGCCTTTCAGGGAATAAAAACAACAACACATAAAAATAAGAATTGAAGGAAACATCCTTAACAGGATAAATGAAATTCATATAAAACCCTGGCTAACATTACACTCAATGGTGAAGGACTCAAAGCTTCCTCCCTCAGATCAAGAATAAAATAAAGATGACAATTTCAGCCCTGCTGTTCAATATTGTTCTAGAAGTCATAGCCAGAGTGATTACACAAGAAAAAGAAAAAAAAATTAGAGCTAATAAACAAATTTGCCAAAATTGTAACATACAATATTAACATGCAAATGTATGCTGTTTTCTATAACCCACAATGAACAATCAAAAGGGGAAATTAGAAAATAAATACATTTAGTGTAGTAGCTAAAAGAAAAAAAAATATCTAGGAATATATTTAACTAAAGAGGTGAAAGACTTGTAGAATGAAAACTATAACACACTGCTGAAAAAATTAAAGAAAAACTAAATAAATAGCAAGACATCCTATACTTATGGATTGGAAGATTAATATTAAGATGTCTTCACTACCCAATGGGTCCACAGATTCAATATAATCCCTATAAAAAGTTCAACACTCTTTTTTGAAGAGTTGGGAAAGCCAATCCTCAAATAGGGAATTTGAAGTGGTTCTGAATAGAGAAATTAATCTTGAAAAAATGGACAAAGTTAGAAGTCTAATGCTTCCCAATTTCAAAACTTATTACAATGTCACAGTATTCATAACATTGTAGTAATCACATAATGAGAGATATTTAGACAAACAGAATCAAACTGAGAGTCCAGAAATGAATTCATCTTTCTATGGCTAACTTAATTTCAACAAGAGTGCCAAGTATATTACATTTGAAAACAATAGTCTCTTCAACTAATGATGCTGGGAAAATCAGATATCTACAGGCAAAGAATGAAATTAGATGTCTACCTTGCATCATATTTACAAAAATTAACTCAAAATAGAACAAGAAACTAGAGATAAGTGTTAAAAAATCACAAAACACTTAGAAGAAAGCAGGGGAAAATATTCATGACCTTATATTTGGCAGTGATTTCTTAGATATGACACCAAAAGTAGGAGCAACCAAAGAAAAAATAGATAACATTAACATCACCAAAATTTAAAATTTTGCACATTAAAGGATATTCACAGGGAAGCAAAAGACAATCTACAATCTATAAAATGTAGAAAATAATTGCAAATCACATATCTGATAAAAGTTTTATATCCAGAATATAAAAATAAGTGCTGAAATTCAAAAATAATAACCCAATTAAAAGTGGGCAAAGGACTTGAAAAGAAGATATACAAATACACATGAAATGAGTTTCAACATCATTGGTTGTATTAGTGAGGGTTCTCTAGGAAAACAGAATTAACAGGAGATATTTGTAAATAGTATGAGATTTTATGTGTCCCTCACGTGACCGTGGGGTTGTACAAGTACAAGTTCCACAGGCAGGATGCAAACCAAGGCCTGGATGAAAGTCCAATGAAGGTCTTTGATGAGTTTATGGGACACATTGGCTGTCAAAAGATGAGCTGGGAAAATCTCTCTGAATGCTGAAATCACTTACCCTTTTAAGGCATTCAATTAATTAGATAAAACATCACTCATTGTTGAAGGCAATCTCCCAGGTTGAACAAAGATGTAATCAATCATTGATGCAGTAAACTTACTGATGACTGATGTCTGTAAATGTCCTTGTATTACAATTACCCCAGTGCTTGCTTGACATAAAACTGGGCAAAATTACCTGGTTGAGTTGACACATTAACTTAATCATCACAGTTCACCCCTTCTCAACTAAGCAACCATACACATTACCTTAAACCATACTTAGTCTCCAAGTGAAAACAATAACAGACATGCATATATATATATATATATATTTCTGCTTGACAATGTTCAACTCTCCAACATACAACTGGAAACGTATTAATTCCCTACAGAATAAGATGTAAGTCTTTGGGTAATATTCACTCTTAAACATGCCCTTCTTAAATATTATGACATGAAACTAATACAACCTGTCAAATGATAAGGGAAAATGTTGGGGGAGAAAACAAAGAAATTTGTTTCATGTACATATACAATCATACTCATAACTAAACAAGGAATAAGGATTCATGACATCACAGTCCTCATTTCTGTAGCTGGTCATGTGGTCGAAGTTCATATTTATCACTACCTTCTTCCACTACCAATTCCATGTTCCCATTACCCTCAGGAAGCACTTCAGCTGGATGACGTTCTTTGCCTGGTGGGGTGACCCAAACTTACATTCCTGAAGATTCTAGGCCATTGTTAGTCCTGCTTGGATTGGGTTGTTGCAATTTTCGATTGACTTTAATCACAGGGCATGGCAGTACTAATATGCCCTAGATGATCTCCTGTATTCCAGGCAAACTCTTCCTTACCCTCATTATGTAGATGCAGTCCTATTTCCCCTTGATAGTCAGGATCAACCACCCCAGCCAGTACAGTAATTCCCTTCTTTGCCTGTTGATTCAGAGATAAGAGGAGCCCAATGTGGCCAGGTGGCAATTTTAACTTCCAGTTCAGTGGAATCAGTGTTTTGTTCCCTGGTGGCAGCACTCCTCCTTTTGGGACTAAGACCTGCAGACCAGCAGAGCTTAAGTTTTCAGAGACAGGAAGCAAAACTTTTCCTATTGAGTCACTATGGGTAATAGTGAGTGGTGCCACTCCCATTTCCACCCCTTGATTCCTGAACCCATGAATCCTGGTTATGGGAGAAACAGCACCATAGAGTGGATGCTGATTTAGATCATACACAGCCTTCTGGAGAATATTTCCCCAGCCATACACGGTATTGCCACCTATTTGTCACCATAACTGAGTCTTCAAAAAGTCATCCCACCATTCTATTGATCCAGCTGCTTCAGGGTGATGGGGAACATGGCAAGTCCATTGAATTCCATGGGCATGTGCCCATTTGCGTACATCATTTGCTGTGAAATGGTTTCCTTGATCAAAAGCAATGCTGTGCGGCATGTCATGGTAGTAGATAAGATATCAGGAAGCCCACGGGTGGTAGTAATGGAAGAAGCATTGCGTGCTGGAAATGCAAACCCATAGCCAGAGTATTTGTCTCTTCCAGTTAAAATAAATTGCTGCCCCTTCCATGGTGGAAATGGTCCAATGTAGTCAATCTGCCACCAGGTAGCAGGCTGGTCACATCGGGGAATGGTGCCATATCTGGGGCTAAGTGAGGTCTCTGCTGTTGGCAGACTAGGCATTCAGCAATGACTGTAGCCCAGTCAGCCTTGGTTAGGGGAAATCAATGTTGCTAAGCATATACATAACCTCCATCCCTACCTCCACGGCCACTTTGTTCATAAGCCAATTGGGCAATGACAGGAGAACCTGGAGAAAGAGGCTGAGCATTAGCCACAGAGTGGGTCATTTTATCCAGTTTATTAAAATCTTCCTCTGCTGAGCATTCATGTGGGTAACAAATATTCCCATAGTTTTTGCCCACTCAGAAAGATCTATCCAGCTACCTCTTCCCAAGACCTCTTTGTTACCAATTTTCCAATCATGTTCCTTCTACATCCCTTATCATCCAGCCAAACCATTGGCAACAGCCCATGAATCAGTGTACAAATGCACCTCTGACCATTTTTCATTCTAAACAAAAGGAACAACCATGTGTAGTGCTTGAAGCTCTGCCTATTAGGAAGATTAGGTCTCACCACTATCCTTTAGGGATGTCCCAGGAAAAGGCTGCAGTGCTGCAACTGTCCACTTTCAGTTCATACCTGCATAGAGTGCAGAACCATCTGTAAACCAGACCTGAGTTCTCTTTTCCTTAGTCAACCAATTGTAAGGGACTCCCCAAGAGGCCAAAGAGCACAGCATCAACAGGAGATATTTGTAAATAGTATGAGATTTTATAAGAGTCTTTCACATGACCATGGGCATGCACAAGTCCAGGTTCCACAGGCAGACTGCAAACCAGGAGCTCTGATGAAAATCAAGTGAAGGTCCTTGATGAGTTTCCAAGAGATATTAACTGTCCAAAGATAAGCTGGGAAATTCTCTCTGAATGCTGAAATCACTTCCCCTTTTAAGGCATTCAACTGATTAGAAAAACATCACTCATTGCTGATGGCAATCTCCCAGGTCCATCTATGCAGTAATCAGTCATCTATGCAGTAAACTCACTCATGACTAAAGCCCATAAATGTCCTTGTATTACAATTAGTCCAGTGCTTGATTGACCAAAATCTGGCCACAATTACCTGGCCGAGTTGGCACATTAGCGTAACCATCACACCGTTCATCAGGAATGCAAATAAAACCATATAAGTTACAATTTACCCCCACTCAGATGGTGGCTCTTTAAAAAACAGAAAATAACAAGTGATGTGTGAGGACTCAGAAATAATAGGAAATCTTATAATTTGTTGGGAATGTAAAAATGATGCAGCCACTGTAAAAAGTTTGGCCTTTACTCACAAAGTTGAATGCAGATTTACTATATATCCAAAATAATTTAAAACAGAGTCTCAAACACATATTTGTACACCAGTGGTCATTGAAGCACTATTCACAATAGCCAAAAGGTGGAAGCAACTCAAGGGCCCATTAAGAGATTAATAGACAAACAAAATGTGGTTTATATATACAGTGGAATATCTTTCATCCATGAAATAGGATGAAATTCTGTTACATGCTACAACATGGATGAAATTGAAATAATTATGAGTGCAGTAAGCCAGACAAAAAAAGACTAAAATTGCATGATTCCACTTATACAAAATACCTAGAACATGCAAAGACATGGAGACAGAAAGAAGACTACAATTTACCAGATGCTATGGGTGGAGTGGGTGAGTAGTTATTGCTTAATGTGTACAGAGTTTCAGTTTGGGGTTATGAAGATGTTTTGGTAATGGATAGTGGTGCCGGTAACATAACGTTGTAAATGTAATTATACCACTGAATCATAAACCTGAAAGTGGTTAAATTGGGAAATTTTGAGTTTTACTTATGCAACTACATTAAAAAGTTTTAAAAAATAGATATTTGTGGATAAAGACCCAGGATCTTTTTTTTTAATACTAGAAACAATTATCTGCAACTGCTCAAAAGTAGACTCAACCGTATCTTCAGAACTCATAATTTTTCTGTGTTTAAGCTAAAAGGACACCTCGAAAGGACCCTGGAAAGAATTGTCTCCAATAGCAGAGAAAGAATAAGTGCAAAATGCACCTCCATCACAATAGCCAGACTCTTGGGAAAATTAGGCAGACCCAAGAAAAGGAGCTAGCAATGTTTAGCACATAGGTATTTAGATACAATTCCAAATAAACATGCCCAAACACCATCCCATTATTTTCTTTCTTTGCACTGGCGTGGTGGTTTGAAATTGTATGTACCCCAGAAAGCATCTTCTTAAATCTAATGCATTCCTGTGGGTGTGAACCCATTGTAAGTAGGACTTTTGATAATGTTACCTCAATTAAAGTGAGTCCTACTTCAATCGGGATGGGTCTTAATCCTATTCCTGAAGTCCTTTATAAGAGAACTGAAATTCAGACAAAGAGAGAGAGAAAGTCATATAAACAAGAAGCTGAAATCAAGGAAACCCAGAAAAGATGGGAGAGACCAGCAATGCTGAGTGTCTCTTGCCATTTGATAGAGAAGCCAGCATCGCCAGCAGCCAGCCCCAGAATGCCTGTCTTCAGGAAGAAAGCAGTGCCTTGATGATGCCTTGATTTGGACATTTTCCCCACCTCAAATCCATTAAGGAACAAATTACCATTGTATAAGCTGAGCCATTTCATGGTATTTGCTTAACTAACCTAGAAAACGGAACCAATAGGCCAGGTACTATCATTTTTTTTCCAGCTTTTAAGGCACAACAGTTATTCATTCACCAAATTTTAATTGAAAACCTATTATCTATTCTAGGCACTGAACTAGGTGGTAATATTACACAAGTTAACAAAGTAGATAGAATCACAGCTGGACATTATATTCTAATTTAGGGAGACAGAAAATAAACAAGATAAATTAGCAAAGTATATAATATTAAGGATTGTTGTTGATTTCAAGAAAAAACAATATTATGCAAGGAATAGCGATACCAATGTGAGGAATATTTTGCATAATGCAGTGGATCAAGCCTCACTGAGAAGGTACTTTTTAGTAAATACTCAGAAGATTGAAGATTAAGGCAACTATCCATGGGGAAATCCAGGTATCGTCCTTGATTCTGGAGCTTACCTGAGAAATTTGAGAGATAGCAAAGAGGAGGGGATAGGGAGGGTAAGGCTTAAAAAATAAGTAAGTGCTCAAACATCAAAAATATTTTGTTATTTTATATCTGATGTAAACATCTGTAATCTTAATAGTGAAGCAAGTGACAGGATTTCAACTTTACCTGATTCTAATTTAATCCTAAACAATAGTAATTATATTCTTATAGTATATAGAGCTAAATCATTTTAGTAAAGGTTTTTCAAACTGGGTGTGTTTCAGAATCACCTGAAGAGCTAAAGAACAGCTAGTAGAATTTTTACTGAGTTTTTAGGTGGTGTTTTATTTACATTAGTTATATTAGTGCAACAAAACACTGTACCCTATTTTAGAATGAACAAGAATGGAAATCAAGAGTGTCAGAAATTTAGAGATTGTCACTGGAAAGGAACAAAGAACAGTTACTTTTTAAAAATCTTTTTTTTTCTTTTATATATATAAAACCACTAGACAGCAACGCCAAGTTTTTTTCAAGTTCTAATGCAAATGGACATAATGCATTGGCTTAGATCGTCAAATCATCAGCTTTGTACAAACATTTAATAAAGAACCAGCACTTTAAGCAAAAACATGAAACTGGTGGTGATTTTTTAAAATTCCACTTCTGAGTATTGAAGAGTTATTCGAAGCAAAAGACTATATCAAACCAACAACATCAGTGGTCTTTTCTAATTCTATAGTTAATTTGAATTGAACAAGTATTTTTCAACCTAAAATCAACTGAAAGAAGACATTTGAGAAAGGGCTATAAAAATAAGGACTGTAGTACAGTGAAAACAAGTTTGAGAAAACCTTCCCTCAACTAACCAGGTAATTCACACTTAGAGCTGGGGTCAGCCATGTATACACAGGATTCATTGTTAAGTCCAATAAGAAAATTATGTAAATTGCATTAATTGCAATTGCTGGTGTCCATTGTTAGTTTCCATTGTTAACATGATTTTTACCACTCTTCATTTCCAATCTCAATTTTATAAGCAGATTAGGCTGGACTCAGGAGTCTGTGATGAGAAATCATACAAAACTAACAGCATTCATCCTCTTGGGAGACATACATGACCCACAACCTTAAGTTCTCATCTTTATCTTTCTGCTTGTCACCTTATAAGTTCAATGTAACAAGAAATCTGACAGTCATCACACTCACTTTAGTGCATTCTAAGTTTAAATCTGCCATGTACTTCTTCCTCAAAATTTTTTCCTTCTTAGAGATCTCATTCACTACAGTCTATATTCCCAGATTCCTTTAAAACATGTCTACAGGAGAAATATGATTACTTATAAAGCTTGTGTTATTCAATTATTTAATTTTTACTCTTTGGAGAAACAGAAATTTTTCTCCTGGCCATCATATAGTATGACCACTATGTGGCCATCTACTAACCATGCCAATATGTGGCCATGATGAGCAACAAAGTGTGCAGAAGTTTTGTCATGTGTTGGTGGGTTGGTGGTCTCTTGATCAGCATCTCTTCACTTAATTTAGGCTTAAATCTGTAATTCTGTGACTCTAATGTTATCCATAATTTTTGCTGAGATGTATCTCCTATCCTCAAGAGCTCTTACTCGGATACATGGTTCATAGAACAGATGGTTATAGTAGCTTCTGTGATGACCTTTATGACAACTTTTATATAAGTAATTCTTTCCCACATATATATTATCAAGGTAATTCTAAAGTTCCCCTCTGCCCAGCAAAAGAAAAAGGACTTCTCCACCTTTTTTTTACCATATACTTGTTATATTCATCTCCTATGGAAGCTGCATCTTCATTTACATTAAAGCTTCAGCAAAAGAAGAAGTGGACACACTCAAGGGTGTCTCAGTACTCACTACTTCCACTGGCCCAAGGAAAAGCCCATTTATATATTCCCTGAGGAACAAACATGTGAAACAAGCTTTCAATGACTCAATCAAAAGAATGGCATTTCTGTCAAAGAAATAGAAATTATTGCAACTGTGGATTCAAATCATCAGGAAATTTTACTGTAGGAATTATTGTAGAACAGAGCAGATTGGTGAACTGTTTCTGATGCTTGATGATATAAGGAAATTAAAAGGAAGCTTTTAGAAATTTTTAGAAGAATTCGACAGAGTAAATATTTGTCTAATTTAATAATAAAAATTGAGCTCATGTGTCTTTTTCTAAGTACTCCATTTTTATCATATTTTACAAAATTAATAATATTCAACAAAGCAAGGAAAAAAACTAGTCCTTCCTCACAGATAGAATGAAAAACACTGGGTTAATGGGACTTAACCTTAAATCTATATTTAAACTTTGTACTCATCATTATACCCAGATTAATACATTTTTGGACTTGCAGCTAAAATCAATTCTAAAAAGTCATTTTGTCTTTTCCTTGCAATAAAATTGTGTTAGAGTGATATCTCTCATTAAGAGATTCTTTATCAAATTAAGTTAGCTCTCACACTCAAATCTGTGTATGTACATGAGATTATACAAGTCCGACTGTCTGTATATGTATATATGTATATATGTGATGCTTCCACTCATATATTTATGAGCAATATTCTTAAAGAGTTAATAGGAAAAATTTCAAAATACTTTTAAAATATCTGAATAAATATAGCCATGCATAAATGAATGTTCTTTACTGCCAAAGAGAACTGGAGTAACATGTTGAAAGGGAAAACTTTCAAATTCTAAGAACCAGAGAGTAGATTAAATAGATTCTATCCAAATTAAAATAATAAAAGTCTCCATTGAAATATATGTGAAATTATAATAAAGATGACATTCATTAATCTGTCCTGTTAAGGAAATAAAACTTTTCTTAGGAAAAAGAAGGACAAGCACTGACATGTATTGAATCATCAATCATAAAAATAGCCATATTATACACACAGATAAGAGCAAATCCCAATAAAATTCAACTTGAAAAATACATGGAAAACTCAGGTTACATAACAGAATCTAAATAATAAAACTATAATAACTTTTCTCAGACATCAATAACATAAAGTTTGAAAGTAAAAAAAACTATGAACCTCTTATTAGTTCTCAAAGAAAAATCATCATACTAAGTTAAAACAGTCTTCACACTTTTATATTTATCCCCCAAGTTACCTGTAATCAGGCACTTGGGATGTTTTTTTCACCGTAATATTTTATTTGTAGATCCTTGTTCATGCTATACCTCTTCTAAAAGTGTTTTTGTTTTCATCCTTTCATAATGGTAGGGAAGTTTTCAGTAAGTATTTCCTCAAATATTCTTTCTGTCCTTTTCCCTTTTCTTCTCATTCTCGGACACCAATAATGTGAATGTTTGTGCATTTCACATTGGCACTCAATTCCCTGAGACTCTGTTCCATTTTTTACATTTCCTGCTCTTTCTGTTCTTCTGTCTTTTCCATCAGATATTCTTTTTGAAATCACTAACTCTGTCTTCGAGCATTTCAAATATGCTCTTATGTGCCTTTAATGTATTTTCATTCATTGTTTTTTTCTAATGTATTTTTTTATCTCATCTATCTTGTTTTTCATTCCCTACAGAATGGTCTGTTACTTTTTTTTTTGCAGGTTTTCAAATTGTCCTTTTTGCTCATCCAGTGTCTTCATAACATCCTTTATTTCCTTAATCATTATTCTTTAAATTCTTTGAAGTGATTTAGGAGAGTTGTGTTATTATTATATGATTAATTTTCTTAAATCCAGCCTGTATCTCCTCATGATATTTGATTAGTTCTTTTGGCTGAGCCATCCCTTTCTGTTTCCTAGTACGGCTTGTAAGTTGTTGCTGATGCTTAGGCATCTGAATGGGTTAGTGAATTTAATCTGATGGCCAATTTCTCTCTCTTGTCTATTTTTTTCACAGCTCTTCTTTGATATTTGGTTCAACTTACTCTAAGTCTTTAAAATTACCCAACTTAAGTTATCAAAATTAGGCCAAGCACTCATTAGTGGGGCACAGATCCCTTCCCAGTGGTTAGGATACAGATAGAAGACAGAACAGTTTTTGTCCACGCAATTTCCAGACAGGCCAGCAGATGACACTCATCAGCACACTTTTCCACAGAGGTGTTTTGGTCTGGGCTTTCCTGTGTTCCTGTGCTGAATCTCTAGAGTGGAGATTGAAAGCAAGCTATACTGGCTGAATTCACTGAAGAAACTCCCCTTCCCCTCTCTTTTCCCTTGAAACAGCTGACAGGGTGGAAGATATCTGTTCCTTTTCAGTTGGTTGCAGTGAACCATGGGTTTTACCCCAGCTTAACATCTTGGGGTGGGGGAGGGGAGGACTTGCCAACTGCTACCTGGGCTTGGTAACTCATGTATGTTGTTTTGGCTTTTTTGTCTTTCTGTCCCTCACACTCCTGGGAGTTGTGGAGCATTGTCCTGCTCTGCTGACCAGGATAGGTTTTGACTCTTTCTCCATTGTTTTTGTGAGAGCATTGAATTCTGCCTGTTAGTGCAACACCATCTTCCCATTACTCCACAATTGTCTTTTAATTTGTTTAGCAAGCCTAAATTTTAGAAAGATAAAAGTACTGGCACATCTACCTTTGCATTTCCAATTGGAGAATTACCAATTACATGGTAATTGGAGAATTACCATGAAGACAAATATAAGACTCAAATTTTTAATAGGGTCCTTATTAAATCACTTCTATGAATGATGGCTATCCTAATTTTACCAAAATATTCTCTCAGTATACAACAGTATATATAACTTCTAAGCTTATTGCTGAGACTAGATAGAATTGCCCCTCCAAACAAGAATATTGACATTTTAGTGAGTTAATTAATAGCAGATATCTTCTGATTTGTGAAAAAAATAAGAAACACTAGTTATAAAGGAATTAATATGTCAGCTTTAGTAATGCTAAGTTGAATTTTATTGGAGATCTATCACTCTACTCCATTAAACTGATGTGGCTTACATTCCCAATCACAGCTAAAAGAACCCTGTATCCCAGGGTAAGGACAAACTTCTTCAAAGAGATTACTCCAGAAAAGCCAAAAACAGAGAGAAAAGTAAGTCTGTTTGGGATGAGTCAGATCTCAAAGGTATCTAGTAATATGAAGAGCCACAAATGAGAAATGACCAATCTCAAAATAAGAAAAATTTTCTAAATAGAACTCTAGAGCAGAGAAGCTAATCAACTGAATAAATCCATCAAGATAAAATGATGACTAGAGGGCAACAAAAAATTGCAAACCACACTGAGAAACAGGAAAACATGGACCAATCCAATGAACAAACTAAAAACCAGGAAGTGATGCAGAACATCGAACAACTAATCAAAGCTTTCCAAATAAATATCATGGACCAACTTAAGTTAAGGGTGAAGAGACTTCCTTTTATGAACCTCCAAATAAAAGAATGAGTCCAAGTTTGGAATTTAGGAAGTAGGGCATAATTTCTTCTATCTTTTCCAACTGTTTTCTCTCTTACCCCATTACCTTAATAATCATTAAATGGGGAACTAGTATTTTAATAAGGCAAGTATATATCTATCTCCAAGAGATAATTTTAATAACTAGCACTCTATTTTTCCTCCTGGGAAAAGTTAACAGGTATTTCAAAATTTGATCTTGGAATACAATGAACTTCAACCAAAATATACTGAATCAAAGCCATTCTATGACTCCGAAGTGCAAAAGTTTATTTTCTATCTCATTTATGATATTACTTACATCAAGTTCAATTCAAATTATGTGATAAAACTAAATAATAGCAAATAATACCATACTAATAATGTTTTGATGATATAGCAGCATTTCCTCCAAGTTTAAACAACATAAGTCTTCTACTATTATCCATTAGTAAATAGTAGGGCAATATTAAAGATAAAATAAAGCCTCTTACTCATGTGCAAAAGAATTAAAATCTAATTTCCCATCTCCATAAATTTTGCTCTGTTCTAATTCAACAAAATGGTCCATATTCACATAATATTTGAATTGACTTCTTTTCCTTACATGTATAGGGATTTTTGGTTCACAATATTTTATTTCATTTTCATTTCCATATCCATTTGTTTTAGTCCCTGATATTTTGTCCTGGTATATGCCTACAGAATCTGTCTTATGTGGTTTCTACATAGTGAGAGATATGTAGTTTTGTTCCAATACCAAGTTTAGTCCTGAGAACTTTAGTAAACACCGTAAGTAATCAACACCCTCTATATTGGTTGTTTGCAAGTTGAAACTTCTGTGTCCTGTATGAGTTTTGAGAAGTGTTTGGTTCTCAACTCCTTGGTCACCATTTTTCCAGCTTTGAGGTGTTTAACCCTACACATATGCTTCTAATATTAAGAAAAGACTTATCAAAATACCCATTCATAAATATGGTATTTTTTTTTCTAGATAGATCTTTCTTTGGATTTTCCCCAGTAACTTCCAGCTTCATCAGGCTCCTTGAAAATAATCTCCGTAGTTTCACCTCAGGAAGATGGTCATGCTCTGTTTGGGATGATCCCCTTTCCAGCTCAGTGTTCTGAAATGTGCTTTCTCGCAGAAATCCGAAGTGATCCTAGGTTTCAACATATTTGTTTTCCTTCGTCAAGTGTTACTGTTTTGTTATGCCTTTTTTCTAATCTCTGAAATATGATGGGTGAGATAGTCTATCCATTTTTCTAGTTGTTAAAAGGATGATAATTTTGGTCTCTGTTTATCCATCATGGACCATGTGTTATCAAAATGTTAAATTTTAGCTACAATTATGATATCTTTTTGTGGTTTCAAAGTATATTTTCATGATGACTAATGTGTTTGTGTACCATAAAATATACAGATAACTATTTGGAATATACTCTTTGTAAAGTGCCTGCTCAAGTCTTTCGTTAATTTTATATAAATTAGGCTGTGCTTTGTTTTCCATTGGGTTCTTGGATTCCTTTATATTACTTAAATAAGAGATGTTGGTGTATTATATGTTTCAAGTACCTTTTCCCATACTTGCATTTTCACATTCACAATGTTGTCTTTCCTGAAAATAGATTCTTATTATATACACACTCCAATATATCAGTTGTTACATTTGTGCTTAATAAGTTTTAAATCCTTATTCAGAAAACTTTTCTTTCCAAAACTTGAGAAATAAAGTTGTGTTTAGAGTATCTCTTTTAAACTTGCTTATGCCAGAGTGGGACATAAAGACCTACAAACTCTGGGAGTGGGGTGGTCTGATCCTGAATCATTGCTTTTGATCAGCTACTTCAGTTCACTGATAGCCAGATCTGAGCCAGATTGCAATATCATTGTTTGTCCCTACACCTATCCCAGAAGGAACAGAGTAGCTCCAACCTGTATAATGGGGCGACTATATGCCAGTGCCAGTCCATCAGGAGGAAGTCTCAAAAGGTAAACTAGAAAATTGCTCTTTGCCTTGCCCTTCCAAATATGTCCTGAAGGCAGAGAAGCACACTGAAGACACTAATGCTGTGTGAAAAACAATTATGTAAAAGCAGCCTGGGGCAAAGGACTACCTGCATTGAATCACACAAGAGACTACCCAAAAGGGGGTGAAAGTGTATTGAAATGGTAGAAGAAGCATTCATTAAAATGCCTGTAAACTATAAATGGCAGAACTCTTAAGGCTTCTAGCAAGCCCAAGACCAGGAATATAACAGCCTGCACAGCTAAACAGACTCAGATAAAAGAAAGAGTACTCTACACTTCACAGATTCCTGGAGCTTAACATCTTGGTAGGTGAGGTAAACTCTGAGGGAGACCCCCAGTCAAAGCAGAGTCAATTTGCAAAGTCAGTGAAAGTTGCTTTGTGCTTTGATTGGTTTATCTTCTGACACTCAAGAAAATATCTTTCATATAAATATCTGGATACAAACTGCAGGAACAGAGAGCTCAGGGACTAAATCCAAGGGTAAATACTTTAAAATATTAAAGTGTACACTGTGCTGCAAAAGATTAAATGACAATCAAGGAAACAGGAAATGATGGTACATCCAAAGGAACCAGATAAAGATACATAAAAATAATGAAGAAGGCAGGACTTTGGATTTACCCAATAAGATTAAGTGCCAATTTCTAATCAAAACCTATGGAGACAAAAAGACAGTCATACGAAATATTTAAAGTGCTGAAAAAAAAGAATTGTCAACCAAAAATTTTATATCTGGTAAGAATGTCTTTCAAAAATGAATAATTTTAGGCCAACCAGCTAGACAGCATAGAAATTGACAAATTTCTAGAAACACACAAACAAACTACACTGACCCTGGAAGAAATAGAACATCTTAACAAATCAATCACAAGTAGTGAGAGTGAAACAGGCATTGAAAATCTCCCCAAAATGAAAACCTAAGGACCAGATGGTTTCACAGGTAAATTCTACCCATCATTCATCGATGATCTAATATCAATCTTGCTGAAACGCTTCCAGAAAATTGAACAGGAGGTTATGGTATCAAACTGAGTCTATGAAGCCAACATCACCCTAATCCAAAGCCAGACAAAGATACTATGAAAAAAGAAAATTAAAGACCAAATTCTATAATGAATATAGATGCAAAATCCTCAACAAAATATTTGCTAACTGAATCCAAAAGCATAGTAAAAGAATTAAACCAACCAAGCTGGTTTTATTCCAAGTATGCAAGGGTCTTTCTACACAAGAAAATGAATTAGTGTAATATACCACATTAATAAATTGAAGGAAAAAAATTACATGATTCTCTCAATTGACACAGAAAAGGCATTGAACAAAATACAACATCCTTTCCTGATAAAAAACACTCCAGGAGATAGGAATATAAGGAAATTTTCTCTACATGGTAAAGTGCATATATGAAAAAACACAGCTGATGTTGTCCTCACTGTGTTGAAACACTGAAAGCTCTCCAACTGAGATCAGGAAAAGACAAGGATGCCTACTGTCAGCACTGTTATTGATTATTGTACTGGAAGTTCTAACTAGAACAATTAGGTAAGAAAAAGAAATAAAAGGCACCCAAAGAGAAGAGGAAGAAGTAAAACTTGCACTATTTACTGATATGATCCTATATCTAGAAAATCCCAAAAAGTCCACAACAAAGCTACTAGAGTTAATAGACAAATTCAGCAAAGTGGTGGGATACAACAAAAATATGCAAATTTAGTGGTGTTTCTATACAGTGCTAATGAGCAATCTGAGGAGGAAATTTTAAAAAAATCATTTTGCAATAGTGAAAAAAAATCAAATACGTACAAATAAACTTAAGAAAGGACTTAAAGGGATTGCATTCAGAACACTATAAAACTTTTGTCAAAGAAACCAAAGAAAACCTAAATATATTGAAGGATAATCCTTGTTCATTGATTGGAAGAATAAATAAGATGTGAATTCTACCTATACTGATTTACAGATTCAGCACAATCTCAATAAAAATCTCAACAGCTTCTTCTACAGAAATGGAAAAGCCAATTGTCAAATTTATTTGAAAGAGTAAGGGGCCCCAATTAGCCAAAATTATCCTTAGAAAGAATGAAGTTGGAAGACTCTCACTTCCAGAATTTAAAGCATATTATTTAGCTACATTGGTAAAAACAACATGGTACTAATATAAAGATAGACATGTTGACCAATGGAACTAAATCTAGAATTCAGAAACAGAGCCTCACATCTATGGTCAATTGATATTTGGCAAGGCTATCAAACCTACTCAGCTGGGTCAAAACAGTCTATTCAACAAATGGTGCTTTGAGAACTGGATAGCCATAGCTAAAAAAAGAAAGAAGACCCCTATATCACATTTTATACAAAAAATTGACTCAAATTGGATCAATGACCTAAATAAAAAACGTAGAAACATGAAACTCCAAAAGAAAATGTTGGGAAACATCTTCAAGATGTTGTGGTTGGTAGTGGTTTCTTAAGCCTTACACCCAAAGCACAAGCAATGAAAGAAAAATTGATAAATGGGAGGACTTCAAATTTAAACACTTTTGTGCTTCAAATGACTTTGTAAAGAAAGTGGAAAGACAACCTATGCAGTGAGAGATAATTTTCAGAAATCTGGAAAGGATTTCATTTCCATGTTATATAAAGGTATCACAGAACTCAACAAGAAATACAACAACCCATTAAAATAACGGGCAAAAGACTTAAACAGAAATTTTTCCAAAGCAGAAATACAAATGACTTAAAATCACATGAAAAGTTGCTCAACATTACTATATTTTAGGGAAATGAAAACCAAAACTACAATGAGATTTGATTTCATGCCTTACAGAATGGTCATTATTAAAAAAAAAAAAATGATACTACAAGTGATGGAAAGAGAAATGGGAACATTCCTTCACTGTTGTTGCAAATGTAAAATGGTGCAGTCTCTAGAGGACATTTCAGTAGGTCCTTAGGAACCTAAATATGATCATTCTGCCATATGATCCAGCAATCCCACTGCTAGTTATATATTAGATATTCAGAAGAACTGAAAGCAACAGACATTTGCACACTAATGCTCATAATGGCATTATTCACAATTCCTAAAATATGTAAACAACCTAAGTATCCATCAACCAATGAATGCATATATAAAATACTATTAAATAATAAAAAGAAATGAACTTAGGATGCATATGACAATATGGATGAACCTTGAGGACATTACACTGAGTGAAGTAAGTCAGACACAAAATGACAAATATTGTATGGTCTCACTAATATGAACTAAATACCATGAGTATACTGACAGAGTTAAACTGTAGAGTATAGATTCCTAAGAGATAGAACATGGGTTGACAATGGGGAGCTAATGCGGAATGTTTGTTTAGTGTTCAATAAAGAGGATTGTAAATATGTGGAAATGATTATAGCTGATGGTAAAGCATTATAGTGAGTATAGCCAACACTGTTGATTTATAAAAGTGATTGGGGCTGGAAAGAGTTATCTAAGGAAGTTAATATCAATTGAAAGAAAGCTTGAGGATAATCTAGGAACCATATAACATAGTGATTTTGGAGGTTGATGATGATTGTGCATAGTACAAATAAAATAATGCTTCTCTATATTTTTCCATGTATGTTAAGAATATCAACATATATGAGAAAATATAACTAATGCAATATATAGACTATAGTTAAGAATAATATTCTAGTATTTTAACAGCAATGGCAAAGGAGGTACCATATCAATGCTAAGGATTAGTAACAGAAGGTTATAAGGGAGTATGTGATTTTTCCAGTTGGGAGTAATGAAAACATTCTAATATTGACTGAGGTGATGAAAGCACAACTCTGTGATGAAAATGAGAGCCACTGAGTGTCCACTTTAAATGGATAGTACAAAGCATGAGACTGCATAACATTTGTAACAAATGTGTCACAATAATGTAAGGTGTTGGTGGTGGGGCATGTAATGGAATCCTGCATAACTCATGATTGTTTTGTTAACTCACAACTTCTCAAATAAAAAAAGAAATAAAAAAAATAAAAAACAATAAAAAACTATTTCAACTGAAATATGTTACATAATTTTAAAAATTATAAAAATGAGTAAATATGATTTCATTTTGTTTGATTAGTGTATTCCTACAACTAATAATAGTAGAAAATTTAAAATTATAAATTTGTACAAAAAGTGTGCATTTCTGAAAAAATGAAATGATATAAAGAAAATAAATTGGAATTGAACTAAATTATATGTAAATAGATCCACATTCTGGTTTTGATTTACAACAATATTTACAGGTTATTTGGCCAATTATGCAACTTATACTTATTGTTCACATATTTGTAAATGTTGCATAAATATGTGCAGATATAGTTACTGAATTATAATCTGAAAGTATCTTTTCCAATATTTTAACAGTTATCTCTGCATTATGGGGTTATATACATTTTAGATAATTAATTATTAAAACATTTTTACTTATTCATATAATATGTGAATACAGCAGAAAATGGGTTTTCTTTGATACTCAAATTGCCTTAGATGATATAAATATAAATAAAACTAATTAACAGTACATTCTCTGAATCTTATTGTTGCCTCTATCATTCCTTAAACAACTACACCTTGTTTCCTTGGAGACTATTCATCCCCAAAGCAGCATGTTTTAGGCTTTTTGCCAAGACATAGAAATAACCATAGTGATTTTTTGGACTTTGGTCTCCAAGGACCCTTTTATTTCTTCACTTAGTTGCAAGTGTGCTATATCAAAGAAGCACCATCCTTATTAGTGTATAAAATCACTCTTCTTCAAGGAATTCATAATATCAACTTCTTTAAAACCTGAGAAAATTATTAATATTCTTAACTTTCGGAAATAGTTTTTATCTTTAGATGAAAGCAAAACAAGAAGATATTCTTTGGATCTATAATAGCCAAAGTCCTTCATGAAGAAAATTCCATAAATTTTAGTGATGAATAAAGAAAAAATTATGCCAAAGGCTTACATTCCAAAGGCTGCACATGACTATAGAATGGAATTATGAGCAATAAAAAGGAGAAAGATACAAGTGAATTTTAAGCTTACAAATGAATTTGTTGAACAGTCAACTGAAATAAGGATTGACTGACATAAAAGTAAGTACAATAAAGTTTTCATTTTCAAATAATTATATTGAATTTGGCAAAAAATGTCTGTGTAAAACATGCATTATATCTACCTTTATCAAACATGAGCTGTTCTTTCCAATTTTGACATTTTGTAGTTTAACAAAAATTTATTTTTATATGCCACTTAAAAATGTTATTATATTGGATTGATAAAAATCACCAAGTGGTTTTTATGTATTAGTTAATGTAGTTCAGTTTAATAGATAGCAAGACAAAAAACTCATATCTTAATCATAACTAAGCAACAAAAACCAAAAAAAATGCAGACACACAAATATATAAAAACTTTTATGTAAAAGAAGATCCCATAACCTGATAATCCATAATTTCAGCTGACATCACTCCCTTTATTATAAATATGATACATTCAAACACTAGAACTAACTAAAACGAGTCAGTTTCATTCTGGAATAAATTACTTTCTCAACCCCAGACTTGTGAAATCTAGGTAAAATGAATTTCATGGATATACTGTATTAATGATTAATTAATAACAGTGATCTTCTTTGAGCCCTGAATACTATGGGAATGTGAAATGTTGTTTTCAGCATCATAGTGATGTCAAAATTGGCGATGATTTTAAAAGCAGGGGAGGGAGGTATTCAGGTGACAGAGATGCTCTTCAAAAGAGCCAATTTCATCTACTTTGGTTGTACCTTGCGTGGCCCTATAATTTGTGAGAAACTTTTAACCTTTAAACAAAAAAATAAATCCCAAACAATTTCCTTCTATGAGATAGTGTCTGAAACCCCTAGAGCTTAATTGGGGGCATTTTTGTGAGAACTTATCTTGCCCCCACATGAGTAGAAAAGGCAATTTTAAATAGAGAAAAATTTTTATAAATATTTTTCATGAACTAACTCAGATCTTCAGGGGGAGCATAATTATCAGTGACATAGAGAAATTCCAAGCCCTAGAGGCACAGACTACAGACTGAAAAGAATTGATTTAGAAGTTTTGTATTTAATTGGAATATTACTTAAACAATTTCAGTAGTACAGAGTATTTGACTGCTGGCTTTTACAACTCATCAGTAGATGTAAAAAGCCATAAGTATCAGGATAAAATGTAAAACTATCTCATTGGAAGATATGACAAGGCAGAAAATACAGATAACACTGACATCCAAAGTAAAAATACTACACATAGCCAGAGGGTGATTGCTTCAATATGGTCAAGTTGGTTGGCGAGTATTGAGTGCTGATTCTTTCTTCACTACACTCCATTCAAATGTGTGTGAATTTTACACGCAGACTGGGCAGAATTCAGGAATCCATGACAAGAACAATACAATAACAACATTCATCCTGCTGGGACTGACTGATGACCCACAGCTGAAGGTTCTCATTTTCATCTTTCTCTTTCTCACTTACATGTTGAGTGTCACTGGGAACCTAACCATTATCTTCCTCATCTTCATAGATTACCATCTTAGAACAACCATGTACTATTTTCTCAAGAATTTCTCCTTCTTAGAAATCTCATTCACAATTGCTTGTATGACCAGATTTTTGTACAGCATATCAACCGGTGACAAAACTATTACTTATTATGCTTGTGCTGTTCAAATATTTTTTGCTTACTTTTCGGTATAACAGAATTTTTTTTCTGGCCACTATATCCTTTGATCACTATGTGGCCATCTGCAAACTCTGCATTATGTGAACATCATGAATAGCAGAGTCTGCAATAGAGTAATAGTCAGCTGTTGGATGGCTGACTTGCTGATCATAATCCCCCCACTTTGCTTGGGCCTGCGTCTGGAATTCTGTGACTCTAACGTCATTGATCATTTTTTCTGTGATGCCACTCCCCTCCTAAAGATCTCATGCACCAAAACATGGTTCATAGAGTGGATGATTTTAGTGTGTGCTGTGTTGACTTTCATCCTGACCCTTATGTGTGTAGTTCTTTCCTACACATATATCATCATGACAATTATAAAATTCCCCTCTGCAAAACAAAGGAAAAAAGCTTTTTCTACCTGTTTTTCCCACATGATTGTAGTCTCCCCACCTATGGCAGTTGTATTTTCATCTATATCAAACCATCAGCAAAGGAAGAAATAGCTCTTAATTAAGGGGTTTCCCTGCTATTCTCTTGTATTTCACCTATGCTGAATCCATTTATTTATACCCTGAGAAACAAGCAAGTTAAGAAAGCCTTCAGTGACTCAGTTAAAAGAATTGCATTGTTTTTAAAGAAGTAAGAGGAAAAAGGGCTATATTAATTGAAATGAAAGATTGAATATTCCCTGAAATTTTCTTTTAAAATCGTAATCACATTTTAGTCTTAACACTCTCTCCTTCAGTTTTGCTAACATCTTCACAACTTCTTTCAATTTAGAGCTTAATTCTTATAATACAAATTTATTTAACAATGCTATCAACGTTGATGTAATTATAATAAAATTTGCAGTTAAAAGTTATAAATAAGGTATAATGTAATATTAAAAGGCACACATTTTTGTAAAAATGAATTATAATGCCAGAACAAGGAAAATATGGCTGACTAAAATACTGTGAAAATACTATCAGTGCCAACACCTGGAAAATTGTCAGTATAAATTAATAACTATTTTCAATGTTTAGCTTATCTTACGACAAATAAAGGAAATCCATAGGTGCCAGATATGAAGAGGAAATTGAAAACAGTGCAGCTTAAACCTGTAAACTGGCATTAAGTGTTATATAGAATGGAGGTGAGTGAGAAAAGATGTTTCAACATATACCTGAGTACACTTTGTTTTAACATCTCCAAAGAGATGGAATACAAGATCTCAAACGCCATGTGATAAAAAATTTAGAATGGACAAAACAGCAAGAAAGGAAGTTTACCTAAATAAGGTACACTCTATGAAAGAGAAAGCTTTTTCAAAAATTCTCATAAAATGTTATGGTAAGTTTGAGTATTTTTGTCTATCTGATCAAAAACAGAAAAGAAAGAAAATAAGAGGTAAAGATAGGTTACTAAAATAACTTAAAACCCTGAGTGTGGACTCACATAAGTGGAGCTTTACATTTAAAAAAATATATATATAAACAC
>JAQZBX010008994.1:0-46959 GCA_029593785.1 Cabassous unicinctus | reverse complement strand
TTTTTTTTTCCGCATCAAGTTCTTTCCTTATTTAGAAATTTCACATTTTTAGAAAGCAAATATACAACTCAATCATTGGTGTTTGATTTTTATTTAAATTTTTGGTTATTTTTGATCCACGGAAGATTTTGACATCAGGCAGCCAAATCTATCAAGCTTAACTTTTATGATATATTTTGTTAGTTCTTTAAAAGAGCTTCCTTACACAAAAATTGGAAAACTATTTACTTATTTTTACTTTTGTATAGTAATTTTTCAGTGTTAATTAAAAATCTCAATTTTAATATTTTCATAAATTGCTCATTATGGTGCAAATACCTGTATCCTACTCAGTACTAAAAATTAATTACATGCAAAAAAGAGCTCCACAAGTTTTAAAAGCTGCTAATATTATTAGCTTTTACATGTCTTTGTAATTACACACTTATGGCATTTCTCCCTTCTTTATGTGTTCAGTATAAAAAAGTCCATGAAATACCTGTAGGTATGAATTTGAGGGAGTAAATACAGTTAATAAGTTGTGGAGAAGTTTTTCATAATTATTAAAAAAAAAAACCTCCACCAAAAAAGAAAGGTGTAATGAAAACTTTAAAAAATAGAGGTGGGAACAATATCCTTTAGTTCATCTAAAAATAAAGTTTCCACACAATTTTTCCAGCTGGTAATGTTTACTATAAAATGCTTTAGTGCAGCTCTAGTTATCTAGGCCTTGTGGGAAAGAGATACATTGGGATAGTTTTTATCTCTACTCTTTGTTGAATCTGTCCTCAAGGGCAACAGAATTGGGGGCATGCTCCGGAGTCTCCCGTTGTGAAATCTGCCCTGCTTTTACTGGAATTTTCACTTTTCCACCTTTAAATATGAACTGCTTTTGATACATAGCTTGATAAAACAAGTGACAAATGTGATATTACCTTGCTTCTTAAACCAATGCATCAGGGAATGTTGCTGTAATACTTCATGTTTTGATCTAATCTTGAAGAAAAGCTAAGTCAGAATAAGAATTAGATAGAATTAATTCACCAGAAAAGCAAGTGCTCTAAGATCATGTACCAAAATAGGGGTATCAAATAATTTAAGAGCAAAGAAAAATGTTATGACTTTAGATCTTTCAGATTAAGAAGGAATATGACATCCTTAATATTTATACCAAAACAAATATGGACTCTGTTGTTTCTTGAGTTATAATACTGGCTGTAATCTCAGGAATTTTATTTTAAATTATATGTTCCATTCTTTTCATTTCTTATGAAGCACATTATTATATATAACTTGGTTAAAAGATGAGTTAAATTAATTTTTATTTTTTCTGGGAAAGGTAAAACAAAAAAATTC
The DNA here is from genome assembly GCA_029593785.1 of Cabassous unicinctus. Taxonomy (NCBI): domain Eukaryota; kingdom Metazoa; phylum Chordata; class Mammalia; order Cingulata; family Chlamyphoridae; genus Cabassous; species Cabassous unicinctus. The sequence continues at coordinate 45,624 of JAQZBX010008994.1, read as the reverse complement.
CACCAATTTTTCAGTCTTTAACCCCTCTAATTTAATTTCTTATGAGTCTTGCAAAGCAATGGCAAGAGAAATAATGACAGCAACAATAATTTATATAAAGAGAGTACTTAATAAGTGTCCTATACATTTCTAAGCCCTTTACATATATTAAATGATATCATAGAGTAACTTACTGAGTTCACAGATTCCCTTCTAGCTTGTGGGAAATTCCATCACCAAAGCATATTTATTAATTAGGTTAAATGGAGATATGAAAATTCAAGATATTCTAAATCGTATTGTTGAAGCAAAAAGCTAATATATCATTAGGTCCAATTTAGACTATTAATTAAATTAAGGGCTACTATATATAGCTAGAGCTTTAATCTGTTTTAGCCATCTTTCCCATTTTTCTATAAGCACCTGGAGGCACCTGTTGATTCCTGCCCTCAGTTATGGTGCCCAAGCCACAAATGCATGCCAACTTTGTTTGCCAACACTGAGCAGAATGCATAGAATGGCTAGCAAATAGCTCCTGTTCTGAATTTGGTATTTATGCCTTTCATGTAGGTTTCCAAATCTATTTGAAACTCTGATATAATACTCCTATCTGCACACTAGAACTTGAATGTGTCCTTCTATGTAGTCTGAATTTTGGGATTCAGTCATTCAGTTATATACCTTTTTGGTTCTGCCAGAATATAGTGAACGCCTAGAATCTACATTTTATTTTCCTCTTTGTATCATGTTGCAGTTAACCCAGAATTTGGAATGAACTCAATGCCGCCTTTCATATTTCATTCATTCAGTTACTGAAAAACATTTAAGAAGCATCTTCTGTATAACAAAATGCTAAGTGTGACATATACTACAAGAGTGACATTGACCCTAATCTCTTGGAGCCATTTCATATAATAGCTAACCTCCTGCCCATTTTCTTTCGTCTGCAGAGAACTTTGATTTCTGTCAGATCCCTTACCTTTACTTATGTGGGCATTTCTTGTTCATTTCTTGTCCATTGACTAACAAGTTATCAACTATGTCAGAGTATTAAAAGAAATGAAAAGGGAAGCGGGTGTGGCTCAATCAATAGAGCTCCTGTTTACCATATGGGAGGCCCCGGGTTCGCTTCCCGGGGCCTCCTTGTGAGAGCAGGCCGGCCCACACGGTGCGGTGGGCTGATGCAGCAGGACCTCACAGCAAGGGGGAGATAAGCAGACACGGAAAAAACACACAGCGAATGGACACAGCAAATACAAGCAGCAAGGGGGGGATAAATAAATAAATAAATAAATCTTAAAAAAAAAAAAAAAAGAAATGAATAATTAAATGGGTATAGGATTATCCAACTTTCCATTGTGCCATTAGAAGCACAGATTGTTCATATATATTCTACTGCACAGAAGCTCTGAAAAGTTAAAAATTAATGTTCCTAATAATAAACATATTAAATACCATATTGATGATGGTGATGTAGTGATGTGAATGTGGTCAATGATGCTGGAGTGTGAGAATATGCAAGGTTGGAGGATGGGTTGGGATAGTCATAGAGTTGGGGACAGGGCTAGAAGAAGGAACAGGTGAGCTCTGGGAAATAGAGGACCGTGGTTGAGAATACAGTTGTGGGAGAGTTCTTTGGGCAGCTATGGCAGGGGAGGGTCACTGGTGCCGGATGTCAGTGGTGAGGGGATGTGTGGGGAAGGTTGCACCTGTTGCCTCTATGGAATATGAATGTGTTTGTAGGATCATAGGGTGTTATCTCAGTGGGTGGAGACCCTCACAATAACCAACAAAATATTAAATTCTCATCCTGGAGAATACTGCTACATTCTCTAATAAAGTGGCAAGAATTTCTAGAGCACATAGGCAGTGTCTAATAAAAGAAAACAGACCATTTGCCAAGCCCTCAATATTAATGCTTGCATTTTTGAATCTTATTCTTGTGAAGTTGAAACCTAGCCTGATAATACCTATTGCATAAGAGTTACCTCCTAAAAACCTCCTTGTTACTCAAATTTGGCCTCTCTCCAAGCCAAATTCGGTAAATAAACTCAGTACTTCCCCCCTGGCATGGGACATGATTCCTGGGGATGAGCCTCTGTGGCAGTCTGATGAATTCCAAAAAGAAATACTGATTATGTTTGTGACCTGGTCTGTTCCTCTGGGCTAGGGATACCCTTATATTGTATTGAATTCAGAGCTTTCACTTTTATTTGATCAAATTATGATTAAAGCTTTGATTGGGCCATGTCAGTAGGACGGTGAGTACCCACCCTTTGTGGGTACCCACTCTTTCACAGAGAAAAGACACCCTTTGTGAGTACCCACCCTTTCACAGAGAAAAGACATGGCAAAAGACAGAGTTGAATTTTGATCCTGGAGCCCCAGGAAGTAAATACACAGAGAATCAGACTCATGAGAAGGCTCCATTAGACATGGCAGAGGCCCTGGGAAGAGAGACGAGCTGTTTGCCTGACAGTTTACAGCTGGGGTTGTGGAGAAAGCAGAGCAACTGAGCCTGGAGAGAAACAAGCCCTGGTAGAGACAAGACTTATCCCAGCCTACAGCTGATATTGGAAGAAGTTGGGACACTGGAGCCTTAAGAGGAAGAGAAAGCCTGAATCCTTGCAGACATCAGCAGCCATCTTGCTCCAAAACATGGCAACAGACTTTGGTGAGGGAAGTTACTTATGCTTTGTGGCCTGGTAACTATATGCTTCTACCCCAAATAAACACCCTTTATTAAAGCCAACAGATTTCTGGTATTTGCTTTCAACACCCCTTTGGCTCACTAATAAAGCCTCCCTGGCACTGAGGGATTAGTACCAAAAGCCAATCAGCAATGTGTTTGGAAAAAGACCTTAATCAAAGAGGGAAACACTAAATACAAAAGCATTTTTATGGCTAAGAGATTTCAAAATGAGTCAGGAAGTCATTCCAGAGATTACACTTTTGCATGTTTCTTGTGGCTCTAACTAACTGCCACAGTAAATAAAGCCTCAAACAGGGGTGCTCACAAGGGCTCTAGAGACATCTGGATACTATAGGCAAGGCATACAACCCCATGAAATCAGCACCCCATCAGTGGGCCTTACCATGGAATATGTGATAACTTATTTCTAGCAGAGTTAGATTCATTTATAATTTCCCTACACATAATTCTTCTACATCTTTTATATGTACCTATAATTAGCACTATACCCATTAAATGTATGTCTCGGTGACTTCAATCTTTGGTCTGAATCTCAGCACAGTTATAATCAATATGTTTTCTCCAGTTCATCAGACTCACCAGGACAACTAACAAAATGATGATGATGGACAGGAGTCATCCTAAAAAAAAAAAAAGACTATCTAAAACTGCAAGCAAAACAGCTCCTTCCACCTTAATCTAAGCCCACTCTCAATCAACCAGAGTGGGCATCACAATCCCAAAATGCTCAAGATTGAGGAATGAACAAACATAAGAGGGAAATCCAATGATGCACCAAAGTAGATTTATTATTATTATAGTAAGGGAAGAACCTGTAACATTGCTATAAAGTTAGTGGTTACCAGAAGTTCAGAGGGGAGAGCGAGGAAAGAATAGGTGGAACATTGGACATTTTTAAGGCATTGGGATTGTTCTGCATGATATTGCAAAATCATCACTAGTATCAATGATTCAATATTTGTTCACCACTTGTAACAAATGAACCACACTAATGTAAGATGTTATTAATAGGGTAAAATGTGAGAAGGAAGGGGTGGTGTATATGGGAATCCCCTATATTTTCGATGTGACTTTTCTGTAATTTAAAACATCTTTAAAAATAAATTTAAAAAGAAAAGAAAAGAATTAGCATATTGGAAGTTTGAAGGCAACCAGTTCCTTTATTTCTAAAAGAAAAAAAATATTTATTGGAATTTTTGAAAACGAAAATATGAAGCAGTGATATTTTTTAAGTACCTACAATGTTCCAAGCATAAGGAACAAAAAAAGATCTAAATTTTGCCCTTATTCAAGTACTTTAAATACATGATAAGATAAGCAAAGCAGGAAAAGTAAGAAAGAAAAACAAGACCATGTGTTTGTTATCAGGCTGGCTTTCCCCATGTGGCTCAGTCTCACAGAAAATGTCACTTATTCTTACAGGACAACTCTGAAGAGAACACACAAAGAAATTATTACTTCAAAATATTTCTTCTGAAGGAGTAATGGAAAGGGAATGCATTAGATAGTTTCAACTTGTTAGTCAAATCTACCATTAGCCAAAAACTGTTCCAAGGGATTTTAATTGTCTTGAACTTCTGTACTGTATCACCCAGTATCTTATGTAGCTTTTTTTTCCATTAAAAAAATTTATTGAAGTATATCTCACACATACATAAACATACATAAACAATAAGTGTGTAATAATGGTTGTGAACTTACAAAACAAACATATATAACACCATACATGGACTTCATACCTCACCCTACCAATAAAACCTTGCACTGTTGTAAAACATTTTTAACTAATGATTGAAGATCATCCTCAAAATATCACTACCAACCAAAGTATCTTACATTTGGTGTATTTTTCCCCCAAAACCCACCCTATTATTATTTTTTTATATCATTTATACATGAACATACATAAATAATAAGTTTATAGTAAAAGTTGTGAACTTACAAAGCAAGCATGCATAACATACAGGGGTCCCATACATCAACTCAACACTTTGCATTGTTGTAAGACATTTGTTACAAATGATGAAAGAATATTGTCAAAATCGTACTACTAACTATACTCCTTATCTTACATTTGGTGTATTTTCCCCCAACCCACCCTATTACTATTTTTTAAATATATTTTTATGACAGAAGTTATAAACTTACTAAACAATCATGCACATGTGTAGGATTCCCAAACAACACCCCTCTATCAACACAACACACTGTGGTGGAACTTTACAGATTATGAGATAATGTCTTCAGACTATTACCAGGTCCATAAGCGTACATTTGGCACACTTTTTCCATACTCCCCTATTATCAACACAGTACATCTTTGGCTTGTATGCATGAATATTACATTATTACTGTTAACCACAGTCCATAGGTCACTCTAGTTTAATTTTTCCCATGCTACTCCACATTCCCACCACCCTGCAATAGTGATGTACATCTGCTCTAGCTCACAAAGGACACTCTTGCATCTGTACCATCAACCACAATTCTCATCCACCTCTGGGTGTACTGTGCTATTCAATCCCTAGATTATGCTCTAGCTTTCTTTCAGTTGGCATTTGCATTCCTAGACTACAATTTTCAGCCACATCCCCATTTATAAACCAGTTGTTACTAACTATAGTGTGTTACCATCAACTCTATACATTTCCACACTTTTACAATAAAGTTAATTAAAACTTCTACATACATTAAATATTAGTAGTCCACCTCAGTCCTCCTCTTATCTCCTTTAAGAATCCACCACCTACCACGGTCTTGAAGATATTTTCCTACATTTTCTTCTAGAAGCTTTATGGTTCTTGCATTTAGATTTAGGTTTTTGATACAATTTGACTTAATTTTTACATAAGGTATGAGATGGGGGTCATCTTTCCTTCTTTTGGCTCTGGATATGAAGTTCTCTCAGCACCATTTGTTGAATGGACTGTTCTATCCGAGCTGGGTGAGTTTTACAGGCTTGTCAAATCACTTGAATGAGAATGTTCTCGCTGTCCTGATTTTGTGATAATCAGGGTAGGCTAAACATGTGCTATATTAGAAACCATGCATGTGTCTCCAGACCTAGTTTTTCTCCCTAAGTCTGGTTTTTAGAATACTGGTGATAAACTAAGCCTGATTTATTATATGATCATCCTGTATGGGAAAAGACTGTAACTTTGGGTATCTTTGGTCAACCTTAAGAGATATAGCAGGTAGACTGATGTGGCTCAGGTGGTTGGGCGTCCATCTCCCATATGGAGGGACCTGGGTTTGACCCCTGGGACCTTGCAGTAAAAATTAAAAAAAGAAAAATATAGAAGGCACATGGGCCACCAGGCCTTGTGCGCGGGTGAGCCGTCAAGCCCCGTGTGCAGGTGCGCCACCAGGTCCCGCGAGCAGGTGAGCCATCAGGCCCCATCTGCGGGTGAGCCACCAGATCCCGCAAGCCACACAGCAAGATGATGATGTAAAGGGAGAGTGATACAAGGAAAAGCCAAGACGAGATGCACTGAAAAACCAAGAACTAAGGTGGTGCAGGTGATAGTAGGACGCCTCTCTTCCACATCGGAGATTCTGAGGATTGAATCCCAGTGAAGACAGGAAGAGAAGGATGAAAAGATAGGGCAGGAAATGGACACAGAGAGTTGCCCAGTGAATGGACACAAAAACAGCAAAAATGGGGGGAGGGGATAAAAATGGATAAAAGTAAATAAATCCTTTAAAAAAATGTATGGGGGGGGAAGATTCAGACTATAGTTTGTAGTAATACTTTGATGATGCTCTTTCATGGTTTGTTAACAAATGTTTTACAACAATGCATGATGTTTGTAGGGGGGTGATGTGTGGGAGCCCTGTATGATGTTATGCATGTTGGTTTTGTAAGGTCCACGATGTTTACTGAACACTTATAGTTTATGTATGTTCCTGTATGAAAGATATACTTCAATAAATTGTTTTAAAATATATATATATCTTGACCATAGATGCAAGGCTGTTTCTTAATCATCAACTCGATTCCATTGGTCTGTGTGTCTGTCTTTATGCCAGTACCATGCAGTTTTTACCACTGAAGTGAGGTAATATAATTTAAAGTCCAGAAATGAGAATCCTCCAACTTCATATTTCCTTTTTAAAAAGTTTATGGCTATTCGGGACCCCTTATCCTTTGTATTAGTCAGGGTTCTCTCGGGAAACAGAATCAATAGGAGATATCTGTCAATATTATGAGATTTTATAAGAATCTTTCACGTGACCGTGGGGATGCATAAGTCCAGGTTCTGCAGGCAGGCTGCAAACCAGGGGCTCCGATGAAAGTCTGATGAAAGGTCCTTGATGAGTTTCTGGGAGAAGTTGGCTGTCCAATGATGAGCTGGGAAATTCCCTATGAATTTTGAAATCACTTCCTCCTTTAAGGCATTCAACTGATTAGATAAAAGCATCACCCACTGATGATGCAATCTCCCTGGTTGATGCAGATGTAATCAGCCATCCACCGAGTTTACCAGTGCAGTAAACTCACTGGTGATCAAAGTCCATAAATGCTCTTGTATTACAATTAGCCCAGTGCTTGCTGGACCAAACACCTGAACACATTTACCTGGCCGAGCTGACACATTAGCCTAACCATCACACCCTTCCAAATAATTTTGATAATCATGTTTCCCATTTTCTAAATAATGCTGGTGGAATTTTTTTGGGATTGCATTGAATCTGTATATCAATTTGGGTAGAATTGACACCTTAATGATATTTAGTCTTCCAATCCATATACATGGAATGTTCTTCTAATCATTTAGGTCTTTTAAAAATTTCTTTTAACAATGAGTTGTAGTTTACTGAATACAAGTGTTTTATATCGTTAGTTAAATTTATTCCTAAATATTTGATTCTTTTAGTTACTATTGAAAATCATTTTTTCCCCCTGATTTGCTCCTCAAATTGCATATTACTAGTGTCCAAGAGACTTAAATCTTTGGGTTGTCCATGAGCCAGCTGGACCCTGAGCCTCAGCAGAGTTGCAACACCTACTCTCCAGTTCGTTGGATTCACCTAGGTTAACTAACAAGAGGTGAGGATGGACAACCACCATACTAAGGAAATGAGAAAGCTTACAACCGCAAGCAAGAGAGTCCCATTCATCGGCTGTATGAGATTGAAGCCTCCTCTCAATTAGAGGTGTAGTGCACATCACCATTCCAGAATCCTCAGGATTGGGGAATGAACTATGAACTAGAGTGGACTTACTGGTATTCTACTATAGACTTATTGTGATTCTAGCAATTGAAGAAATTACAATATTGATGTGGAGGCAGTGGTCACTGGAGGCTTTGAGTGCAAGGACAGGGCAAAACGTGTGATACGGAGGCATTTTTGGGACTTGGGAATCATCCTGAAAGACATAGCAATGACAGATATAGGCCATTATATATCTTGCCATAACCTACAGAATTGTATGGGAGACAGTGTAAACTACAATGCAAACTATAATCCATGCTCAAAGGCATTGCCGTAAAATGCTTTTATCAATTGCAATAAATCTGCCACACTAATGAAGGATGTTGTTTATGTGGGAAAACGTGGGAGGTATGGGGAGTGGGGCATATGGGAATCCCTATATTTTTAATGTAACATTTATGTAATCTAAGTATCTTTAAAAAATAAAAATAAGTATTAAAAAAAATAAAGTCAATGATTGAACACTTTGGATAGATCCTATGGTATGTAAATATAGCTCAATAAAACTGCTTAATAAACAAATAAATAATTGTGCAAGAATATCCAGAAATAGAAGCTATGTAGAAAAGAGGAATTTTCTTGTTTGTCTGTTTTTTATGATTATTATTGAAATAATGAAAATGCTCTAATAATGAAATGAACACACAACTATGTGATTATACTACATACCATTGATTGTACACTTGGGATGAATTGTATGCTTTATCAATATGTATCAATAAAATTGATTTGTTAAAATTAAAAAAAATAAAGCCTATTTCATCTAATATGAATGTAGGTACTCTGTTGGTCTAATTTTTTTTTTTTTTTTTTTTTTTTTTTTTTTTTTTGGTTACTGAATGCATGGTGTATCTTTTTCCAGCCTTTCACTTTCAATAGTATATCCTTGAGTCTAAGGTGAGTCTCTTGCTGACAGCATATAGGTGGTTCATATTTTCCTATCCATTCTGCCAATCTGTATCTTTTCATTGGGGAGTTTAATCCATTAACATTCAGTGTTATTACTGTCAAGGCAGTTCTCATTTCACCCATTTTGACCTTTGGGTTTTATCTGTCATATTTTATTTTCATCATTCTTTTGAGACTTTTAGTTACATTTTGAGACTTTTAGTTACATTTATGGATATAATCTTCATTTCTAGACACTCTTCCAAGCCTCTCTCTCTTGTCTTTTCAGATTGTAGCACCCGTTTAGTATTTCCTGCAAAGCTGGTCTTTTTGTTACAAACTCTGTCAGTTTCTATTTATCTGTGAATATTCTAAACACAGCATCGTTTTTGAAAGACAATCTGGCCAGATATAAGATTCTTGGCTGGAAGTTTCTCTCTTGCAATATCTTAAATATATTATACCATTGTCTTCTTGTCTCCATGGTTTCTGGTGAGAAATAAACACTTAATCTTATTGGGTATCCCTTATATGTTATGCATTGCTTTTCTCTTGCTGCTCTCAGAACTCTCTCTTTGTCTTTGGCATTTGACCTTCTGATTACTATGTGTCTCAGAGTTGCTCAATTCAGATTTATTCAGATGGAAGTACGTTGTGCTTCTTTGACATGGATATCCATGTCCTTCAATAGTGTTGGGAAAATTCCTACCATTATTTCTTCAAATATTCCCTTTGCCCCTTTTTCCTTCTCTTCTCCTTCTGGGACACCCATGACTCATGTGTTTGCATATTTCTTGCTGTCATTATTTCCCTGAGACCTTGTTCAATTCTTTCCATTCTTTTCCTCATCAGTTCTTTTGTATGTTCACTTTCGGAGGCCAGTTCTTCAAGCTCACCAATCTTATCTTCTACCTCCTCAAATCTGGTATTAAATGATTCCAGTGTATTTTTTATTTCATTTATTACACCTTTCATTCCTATTAAATTTGCTATTTTTCTATGTATGCTTTCAAATTCCTTGTGCTCATCCAATATCTTCTTAATATCCTTAATCTATTTAACCTTCTCATTGAATTTATTAAGGAGATTTGTTTGAACATCTATGATGAGTTGTCTCAACTCCTTTGTATCATCTGGAGGCTTAGCTTGTTCCTTTAACTGGGCCATATCTTCCTGTTTCTTGGTGTGGATTGTAATTTTTTGTTGGCATCTTGGCATCTGCCTTCTTGGATGTATTTATTCTGGGTGCAGTTTCTCTCTTTAGTTTAGGGCTTTCTTGCCCATTCTCCCTTGCTATTTGTTTAATAGGAGCCAAGGATGTATTCGATGCTGTAAGCTGTGGAAGCTCAAGCTGCCCACATTGCCCAAGGACCAATGAAGCTTCTCCCAACTTTCTCCTTTGCCAACGGTAGGGACAGAGTCACAGCTGTGTGGAATAATCCAACTCATGGAAGCCTAGACTGTAGTTGCCGAGAGAGACTGATGAAGCATCACACCCCTTCCTCCCCTGCCTGGTTTGGGAATGAAGCTGCAGGTGTGAGCAGCAGTCTATACCTTGCAGGTCCAAAAAGACCACAGCTACCCTGGTAGACTTCTGACTATTCATTCTGTGCCAGCTGAATGTACCTGCAGTTACCCAGAGAGGCTGATGCAGGGCCTACCAGCCTCCTCCCTGCTAGAGGTGGGCCTGAAGCCTAGGGTAGGGCTGCCATCCAATCTGGGTGAAAGAAGCCGGTCCCTACCTTCACTGTGATTTTCAGTCAGTGAGGCTTCCCCTCATGCCAGGAGCAGAGTCAAAATTGCAGCTACTGGCCTCTTTCTGACCCACACAGGTTAAAACTTAAGCTGTTCTTAGGGTTATACTTCAGCCAGCTGAATTTACTAATCAGTAGCTGTGGCCAACTGTCTCTCCCTCTCCTGTTTTAGGGAAATGGAGCTTCCAACTCCAGCCACATAACAGCTCCTAAGTGTCTTGTGCTGCCAGAGTAGAATGATAACCCTCTGTGACCTGTATTTTCCCAGAGAGGTGGGGCTGGGGCTTAGGCTAGAGCTGCAATCTGATCTGGTTGGAAAGAAGTTGGTCCCTACCAGCACTGTGATTTTCAGTCTGCCCACTTCCCCTTATGCCGGGGGTGGAGTTAAAATGGTGGCTACCAGCATCTTTCTGACTTGGACAGCTTCAAGCTTTAGCTGTTCTTAGGGTTATATTTTAGCCAGGCGAGTTTAATAATTAGTAGCTGAAGTTGGTGCCCAAATGTCTCTTCCTTCCCTGTTTTGGGGAAGTAGAGCTTCCAATTCCAGCAGCAGAATAGCTCCCAAGGTGGCTTGTGCCTCTAGTGGAGGATAGGCACCAGCCTCCATGGCATGGAGTGCTCCACTTATGAATCTTCTTTGCAGATGGGCAGTTTCCTCCTTCTATTTGTTCAAGGATATTGCAGGAATGTCTTCTGGTCCCCTGGAGCCCCCAAACAGGTGCTTTAGGTAGCTCTGGGTGATTGCTAATTGTCCTGTAGCATGAAGTGACTCTAGGAGCTCCTTATTCTGCTGCCATCTTGCTGGTTGTCTCTTATATAGCTTTTGAAGAAGACAGATCCTGCTTCAAGCATGGCACCTCATTTGAACTCAGAGGATCCAGGTATTAGACTCTGGTGATGAAACTGTGCAATCCCCCAAAGAGTGCTTCTCAATTCATACAAAATTAAAAGTAAACAAGCATCTAAAAGCTGGGAAGACAGATGAGCCTGAGATAATTTAGGTGGTGCATAAAAATGTGTCTGATACATGCTTACCACTTGCATCCAGTCTGAATGCTCATACTATCCCATTATACCTTCTATCATACTACAGTGTAATTTTTAAAAGAATAATAAGTCCCAAGGTGATATCTAAAAGTCTGCTCAAACAGAGTGTCCCCTTCAAGATGTTAGATACCTGTGCTTTCTCAAAGGCAACAAAAAGCCTAATAAAAAAATTCTATAATCATTGTTGCATCTCCTCCTGAGGCACTGCATGATATTTTTCATCTTCCCTGATCACCCTTTCTGGACTTCACAAAACTTTGGAAAAGTACTTCTGCTTGTCTGAGCAATTTGCCTAGAAAAGCAACCTAGACCTTCATCTCAAAAATGTCTGAACCTTTACTTTCCATGCCTTTATTAGGTTGTAATTGCTGAAATTCCCAAAGAAAGTTTCAAAGGGCATGGAAGATGTGATGCCAGAGTGAATCTCTGCATTGTAGACATAATCCTATCCAATTTATTGGTTAATACTTGCTCATGATAATCAAGGTATTCCAGCCTATAAACACATTTTGCCTGCTGATCCAATGGCATGAGAAGCTCAAATTGGTCAGATGGTAGTTACAATTTCTATCTCAGTGAAATTCTTACTATTTTCTCTTGACAGAAGTGTTGCCCCTAAAAACCATAAACAGAGCCCAAGGTTGTGGGGATTAGATTCCACAACTAGGTTATTTGGTGTGACGGTGGAATAGATTATTTCTACTTTCACTCTTACTTACTGGACTCTTATATTCTAATGATTGAGATTACAATCCCATATATTGGCCATTGTACCAACATATATTCTGCAACCAGAAGGACAGTGTCCCAAATATGAACATATAATCTTTGTGCTAATACTTCAGCAGTTTTTAATAAGCCATTTAACAATTCTTTCAGTCTAGTTTCTTATAACTTATTACAAATGGTACAACCAGTGAATTCCCTGCTTCTGAGCTCTTGTCCAAACTGTTTTGCCATAAAATGAGCCTTTTGGTCTAAGAAAATGTTTCATGGATTAACATGCTAATGGATAAGTCATTGTGTGAGCCTTCAACTGTTGCTGATTTTGGAAGTACTATGTGCATAAAAATCAAACCCATATGCAGAATCTTTATCAGTATTGTAATGGATGAATGTCTCTCTTCTAAGATAAAAAGTACTCAATGTATTTGCATTGTTACAAGTGTCTGACTGGTCTTCCTGAAAAAAATAGCATGATACTGAAAACAAAGCTTCTGGTTGTGCTGTTGGCAAGTCATGCACAGAGCAGTGGCAAAAACTATATTAGCCCAGATGAGAAGAAGTCTTTATTTTTAAGCCCATGCATAGCTTCCATTTCTGTCACCATGACGTCTATGGCCTTATTGTGCTAACCTTAGAGAGTAAACTGGAGAACAGCTGGATAACTTATAAAATATGTGTCATCAATTCTCCTGGAATTTGTGGTCAAGTATAATGCTCAGAGTTCTGTCCACTGAGAGGGTATATATTTATCTCTATCCTTCAGGGTTATCCTGGGTAGAGCTGTGATAAGTTCATTTCTGGATAGTGCCATCATACGCCAACACATAAGTAAGTCATACCATTAGACCATAAGTTGATCATAGTGAAACCCCCAATGTGGCCATAGTATGAGTTAAGGAAGAGGCTTCAGTAAAGCAAAGGTGGGTGATATGGGAGTCTGTAATTCACCATCTCTTTTAGGCCTGCTTAAGCCTGACCAGAATGTAATACTTCCATCCTATAATGGATTGCTGCTGAGATTGCCTGATGTATATGAAGAAACTCAACTCCTTGAAATTGATTGTGTCATATGGGCACCCAATTTTTGTTATGGTCTAGTAGCAGATATGAAACTGTTTTCCAAGTGTCATGAAATGGAAAATGACATGGAATTTCTCCAGAAATCTAGGAACTTATATGGGCTTACTAAAAACTCCACATATTCCTGTTTCAACACAGATTTCTGAAGTTCCATAAAATATGTTGAATCATTTGGCCTGAGTGTCAGGGAATCTTGAATTGCCACATGGATTTTTTAAAGTGCCCTCTCTCGATCTGGATCCCACTCAAAATAAGCAGCCTTTTGAGTCAACTAAAATAGAGGTTGGAGCAGTGTTCTCAAATGTTTCCTACTTACAAATCCAAAGACACCCTTCAAAGGTTGTGCATTGTGCAGAGTAATGAGATGGGAGAGAGAAAATCACATCTTCTACCAGAAAACAAAGATGTTTCAGAAAACTTCAGACCATGGAGTTCCCCAAAATTTCACTAATATGGCTGACCCCTGAATCTTCAAGTTTTCCTATCCCCTGCCATGCATATATATTACTAGAACATTTGGGATACTTGGAATTTTTTTCAGCACTCTAATTAACAGGACTCAAATTACATACTGGCCAGAGTTCTGTTTTGTGGAATGCCAAGAAAATCAAGATTCCTGCAAACTATTATGTGTAATACAGTAGGAGAATTAGCAGCCTTGAAGCAATACTGTAAAGATATACTCTTGCCCATGCCATGTAAAGGCTAAGTGCTTTTGTGCCTTCTAGTTTATGGATGCGGAGAAGAGGTAATTCTCCAATCAGTCATTTCATATCAAATATCAGAGTCTGTATTGCTCTTCTTCAGTAAAATTTTTTTGTTTAGTCTTTGTAGCAAACACCAATACAGAATTAAACATGCAAGGAATTTATTAGGCAAAATGCCTGTGAGAATAATTAGGAGGGAGTCAAGAAGGAAGATTAGGTAGGAGCATCCTGGAACACTCTGCAATCTAAGGATTCAGCAAGGATATCAGTGTTTCCAAGAGCCAATTTTGGTGACTTATAAGTATCCCACATACCTCAAAAATGTTCCTTCCTTAATGTTTCTGTCATATTCAATTGTTGACTAGGGGTAGACCATGGAAAGCATGACATCAGTGCAAATTCAGTGATACATTTCAGAGTTCATTTGGTTAAGCTTCCTATAGTTGGAGATATGTGAAGCACATTTTTGCAAATGACACAATTCCATATGTGACACAGAAGTTATGATTTGATTTACCACCTATTCATTATTATTCCCCATGGTTAAACTGGTTTTTGCAAAGGACATGCAGGTGAACAATTTTTGGATATGATAAGGTCAGTCGACATAGTTTCTTTCAAGTCTGATGATTCCCTAATTTGGCATGTAGTATGGAGGACAGATAATGGGGTTTCTACTTAGCCCTCCTTCCATAATGACCCTTAATTCAAATTCATGGAACTTATCTAAGTGTTCTTTCAGGTACTAAGTGTATCTATTCTAAGTACATTTGGTGGTGGTTGAAAAAACAATAAATATGAGTCTTTAGATGCATTGGATGCACCTATTGTTTAATATTCTGTATCTTATAAGCCATCCTGATATGAGAATGCAAAATTCCATTGTGTCATTTGTGAAAATGTGCTTCAGACTTATATATATTTATCATTATTACATCTTCTTGTTGAATTGTTCCCTTTATCAGTAAGTAATGAGCATCTTTTTTCCTTGTAAATGTTTTTAACAAGGGACAGTAAAACACTTTTTATGGTGTTTTTTGGGTCTATTTTATCTGATATTAATATAGCTATTCCACATCTCTTTTGGTAACTATTTGCATGGTATATTTTTTTCCATCCTTTCAACATCAGCTTACATGAATTATGCTTTTTTATCAATTCTGCCAATACCTTCTTTTTGATTTGAGAATTTAATCCATTTACGTTTAATGTCAATGCTGATTATACAGGCCTTTCTTCTGCCTTTTTCTGTTTAGCCTTTGTAAGTCTTATTCTTCTGTTGCACCATACTGAATGTTTTCTCATTTCTATCTCGACATATTTTTCATTTGTTTTCCTTCTGGTTACAATAGGGTTAAAATTTAACACCCTAAAAATATAACAATCACATTTGGTTTGATACCACTTAACTTCAATAGCATGCACATATATTTTTCCTATACCCTTTTTCACTCCCACTTTTTTTTTGTGCTTGTTGCCACTTATAGATTTGTACGTTGTATGTTCAGTACCATTGAGTTATCATTACTTTTTTTATTGATTTTTTGAATGGCATGAGGTAGGACTTGCAATCAAGGGGTTGAAATATTTTTTTTTTTTTGTCCAGATGGATTACCAGTTGTCCTCATTATTTTTTATGCATTTGCATTTTAGTACCTGTAGGAAGTAATAAGTATAGTTACATATAAAACAATAACTACAGTAATATTGGTATTTATAATTACTTGAATGATTACCTGTACTAAAGGTCTATATTCTTTTTGCTGCTTTGAAACACTATCTAGTGTTCCTTTATTTCTGTCTGAAGAACTCCATTAAAGATTGTTTATCGGACAGTTCTAGTGGTGATGTATTCCCTCAGCTTTTGTTTGTTTGAAAATGACTCAAACACTCACTCATTTTTGAAAGAGTCTTGCTGGATATATAAAATTCTTGTCTGGCATTTGTTTTCATTCATCACTGTAAGCATTTCAACCCAATGCCTTCTTGCCTTCTGGTTTCTGATGAAAAATTGGTATTCAATCTTATTTGGAATCCTTTGTATATAACATGTTGCTTTTCTCTTGCAGCTTTCAGAACTCTCTTGTCTTTTGCATTTGCTAGTGTAATCAATATATAATGGAGTTTATTTTTCTTCATGTTTATCCTGTTCAGTGTTCTCTGAGCTTCTTGGATGTGCATGTTCACTTGTTTTGCTAAGTTTGGGTAGTTCTCTGGCATTATTTCTTTGACTCTTCTTTCTCTCCCCTTTTATTTTCTTCTCCTTGTGGGACTCCCATAACATGTATATTGGTGCACTAATGGTATTCCATAGCTGTCTTAGACTATTTTCACTTTTAATATTTCTTTATTCCTTCTGCTTCTCAGACTGACTCATTTCAAGTGTCTTGTCTTCAAGTTCACTGCTTCTTTCTTCTGCTAGCTCCATCCTGCTCTTGAATCCCTCCTGGGCATTTTTCATTTCAGTTATTGTGGTCTTCAACTCCATTAGTTCTCTTTGGTAACATTTAAACATTTCTTTCTGTTTACTTGGACTCTCATATTGTTTGTTTATTGTATTCCTGATATCCTGTAGTGTTTTCTCTGTACTTTCCTTCAACTCCTTGAACATTCAAGATATTTTTTAAATACCTTTGTTTGATAGGTCCATATTCTCATTTTCTTTGTTGGTATTTTCTGGATTATTATCCCCTTCCT
Source organism: Cabassous unicinctus (assembly GCA_029593785.1). Lineage (NCBI taxonomy): Eukaryota > Metazoa > Chordata > Mammalia > Cingulata > Chlamyphoridae > Cabassous > Cabassous unicinctus. The sequence goes on along the minus strand of JAQZBX010008994.1, from coordinate 28,816 downwards.
TTGGATGAACCGTCATTTCCTGTTCCTTTGTTTTTCTTGTTTCTTGTTATACTCTATACTTTTTAATATTTTAAAGTAGAACTCAGATTTATTCCTTGAGATGCTTTCCCTTAGGTAGCTTGAGGCCTCTTGAGAGAGAATGGCATTAAACAAATAATTATATATCTTTGTGACAAGTGCTATAAAAGAATATGGGATGGAATAGATACTGTAAGTTTAACAAATCAAATAAATCACTTTCTTCCAAAATTGTGAGACCTGATTCCACTGATAAACTTTACCCAAATTGTCTAAATATTAATTAATATAATTTTTAAAAATGAGCTGTCAGATTTGTTTGGCTATATAAATTAGACTAATAAATAGGATAGAAGGGAATTTTAAATAAATCTGTTTATTGGAATACTCTGTATATATACAATTTCCAAAAAGCAAAATAAAAATTGTCTTTCTTTTAGCAAGGACTGAGTCTCAAAATTTTCAGTTTATTTCATTTAGTCTTCATAAGAATTCAATGAGATAGAAACAGTCATTACCTTCATTTTATGGATGAGGAAACCATGTTAAGTAAATTCCACACCATATGGGTTGCTAGAAAGTGGAGAAACCAATATTTGTATCTGACATTTCTGACTCCAAATTCTATTCACACAAGTATTGCTCTGATTTGGCATAATGCATATTGTATAAGTCTTTGAAAATGGTCATTCACTATCTTGTTTTTTTAATTAACTTTTAAATCAAAGCCTTAATTCTCTCTTATATTATCTGAGGGTAAAATTTGATAAGAAGCTCAAGTGTCTTTGGAAATTGGCTCTGCTTTGGCTGGTGGTCTCTTGAGGAGCCTAGCCCTCCTATCAAGAAGATCAGCTTAAGGCAATTGCAAAGTGTAGGTTCCTCTCTCTAATATACTAATCTGATGGAGCCTTGGAGCCTGCTTCTTCCCTGGGATTGTGCTTGCTAGAGTCCTTAGGAATCCCTGTTTATAGTTTACTGGAGTTTGAGTGAACTTTAACCCTCCCTTGGGTTCTCTCTTGAAAGACTTTATGAAGGTAGTCCCTTGCCCCAGACTGCTCAACTTAGTTGTTTCTTACACTGTCCTAAATGTCTGCAAGCCACTTCTCTGCCCTCAGAACAAACTCTGGGAGGGCAAGTCTGAGATACTTTCCAGGGCTCAGTCTCTCAGTATCCATCAAATAGATTGGCACTGATATACATGCACCCCAATAAGTGCACAAGGGTGACTCTTCTACCTCTGGAACAGAGCCAGGGATACACAATGGGAGCACAAACTGTCTCCATCCTGCATTGTAAAGGAGGAAGGGGATGGACCAGCAAGGTGGCCAGGAGCTGCTTCTATAGCTTTTTGAAGCTGTATTGATTCAACACTTGCCCAGTTATTGCACTCCTTAACATTTTTTCACAGTTTTGAGGAAATATATTGTCTTTAAGATTTCTCTGCTATCTTCACCCAAGGGTGGTTGGAAAATGGCCACCCTTAGAGCCAGCCCCTAGTAATTTGAAGTGGCAGATCAAGAGCAATGACCAATGATCAGACCACACACCCTTGCAGGACCAGGTCTTTATTTCCCACCCATCAAGCTGTTCCAGGATCCCAAGCTCCAGTCCCCACTGCTCTCTGCTATAAAGCTGGGAAATGGGAGAATGGCAGCTGCTGTGGGGAGGGTGAAATCCACAGGTATTTATAATTTACCAGACTGTTGCTCCTGCTTCTCCCTGAATGCTGCTCAGTGTTCTACTAGACTCCGGAGTTTCAAAGTAGTTGATTCAGACCATTCTTGCCAGTTCAATAGTTGTTTTGGTGGAGGGACTGATTCCTGGAGCTTCCTAACCTACCATCTTCCCACAATCCTTTTCTATCCTTGAAATTTAGTTGCCTCTCCTGCTATAAAAGAATAGCATAAAATCACATAGTAAATAATAAAGGATTTAAATCCTTCAAATTATTTCTGGAAATATTTTGATGCTCACTCAAGAACTAAATTTGGAATACCCTTTGTCTAACGTAATTTCTACTCTTTAAATTTTATGAACCAAGTTGGTGATAATAAGAGGATGAGAGAATTATTCACAAACAAAAGCATTGGATTTGTTTTGAATTCCTATAAGTAGAATAGACATTACAGTAACTTATTGTGGCCAGTCCATCCTTCTTTATCCTGACATATTGTTATACCTCTACAATTATAATAATTGCATAGCATTATGTTTATTTCTTACACATCTATATCCTCCACTCTATTATGAGTAATCTTCAAGATTGTTATCTTCAAATTCATTAATTCATTCCTAATACCTAAATGTGCTCTGTACATTCAAAAGAAAATTAGACTTTCCAACCTATGCCTTGCTGATTTAGCATGGTCTATGTCCTACCCATTACAAAAAGTTTCACCATAATTAAATGTCTAGAAATTTGAATTTTCTAGAAATTAAATTTTTTCTCTCATTTTGTTCATGGATAACTTATCATTGTATCTTAATTGACATACAATATACAGTAGAACGTATTTAACAACACTGAAATATTTACCTGAGTATGATTAAAAGGGCAAATGTTAGATTGTATATATGGTAACAGAAAAAAATGTTTTAAAAACCCATAGAATTACACTGCACAAGCAGTGAACTCTAAGTTAAACCATGGGTTTTAATTAATAGTATAATTATAAAAATGTGCTATTATCAATTGTAACAAATATTCCACATCAATGCGAGGTGGTGGTGGGGTGGTTTACGGGAATCTTGGTTTCATGCATGATTGTTCTGTCAACTCAAAACTTCTCTAATAAAGAGGGAAAAAGTACAGTAGCTAAATTTCAGAGATACTGGCCCATAGTTTATCTAAATTTTCAAATTAGATTTGAATTTTTAAAAGTATAAGTTTCTATATTATGCAATCACTTTTTTCAAGTAGCTTGAGAATAATGATATATATCAAGTGCTATTCAAATACATGAAATATATTGTGTATATTTGAAAAATTGATACAAAATGCACAGTAATATTCTTAAATTAATCCATAAAGTATAAAACCTATATGCAGTTAAAAAGGGAATCATTGATTTATTACATAGTTATTACATTTTTTGCAAGTGTCCTTAGTCATCTTGGCAAGTATATGATATCTAAGAATACTCTTTCAAAAAATAGGATGTTTTTTCATTCATTTATTAATTCATTCACTTATACATATTTATTAATCATTTGCTATGTAACTTACACTATTTTACGGAAAAAAGGATAATTTTTAAAAATAAAATCATGACTTCACTATAAAATTAAGACACATTCATGATTTTATTTAATTCACAAAGGAGAAACAAGTGAGACATTAAAACTGATGCAAAGGAGAATTCAGCAAACATATGTGAGCAATAACAAAGGCTGAACAGAATATACAAAAAAATGCAAAACTGGTAAATATACACAGTGCAATAGAATCAATAATTAATTTTATCTCCACTGGATACAACTGCATTTTGGTGGACAAGAATCATTTGCATTACTATTAGTAGTCTACAATTTACAATGCTGTAAAGTAACTGAAAATCAATGAAAGGTGGAGATACTGCAGAAGGTTGTTCTAAACAGGTCACAACTGAGTCTATAATGCATGCAGACACTCACACTCACACACATATACACACAATGAGCATTTACCTTTAAATAGAAGTAAATATCATAAAATTAATAATTATCTCTAGTTTATAAAAGAATTATTAACATAGGTGTTAGAGAAACATTTCTTTCTGTAGATGAAATTATAGAATATTAACAACAAAATAAGCAGGTGTTATTTTCCTGTATCTCTTTTAAGCAATGTAATGAATATAGTATTAATTTGTAAAAAAAAATAGATAAAAGAAATAAAGTAGAGTTACTGTTTGTTAATTTTATTGCAGGGCTGCTAGAAGGGAATGGTAAACTTTGTAGGTATGAAGTTAAAAATATATCCTTAAAGAATTGGTAATGAAGTGTCTCTTGCTCACAAATAAAAACATCATCCCTAAAATATTTAAAGTACAGTAAAAAATGCTTCTGAAGTTCAGGTACAAAGAAAGTAAGAGGACAACATCACGTGCATCAACAAGTATTGTTTGTATCATGTTTCTCAGTGAAATACAAAATCACTCAGTAAAAGAATTTCCCATAGTAATAATATTATTTTTGAATTGGAAATCATCATTACAACAAGAAAAATCTGTAGAAACATAAAATCAGTATCTTTTCTTGGACCCACTTGAAAACCAAAGTTGTGGGCACTGCAGAAATAGATGCATACAGGGAGTCACGGCCATGATCTGCTTATCTGGAGCAGAAGCCACTGGAACCATAAAATGGCAGGAACATTTAAATGTAATTTTGATGATTTGCTGGAGGCTGATTGAGGACTAGGGTGAGAAGGAGAAACTCTTGGGAACAATAGTCTTCCGGGAATGCCTACTTTCATGGGATTTACTTCCAGCATCCCCTCCAAATTTTCACTGGGAAGATCTGAGAATGATTTCTTTGGGACTTTGTCAAAGGGAATAAAAGTGCAATTCTCTTGAAATAAACATAGAGCCTTCTTTACAACAAAGGCCTACACTCCAGGAGGAAAGTCTTCACCAGAGCCTTGTCAAAGAACTATGGGGGAAGGATATTCCGCCAACTCTAGCCTTCCTGCTTCACCTACCTGGGGGGAAGTTTATAAGAAGAAACATTTGTGAAGGCCACAGCCTTGAAACACAGGCCCACTAAAAGACTGAGACTTCACTGGAAGATTATGGAATGCTTGCACCACGTCACACTTTACCAACAAAACCAACAGGACTCCAGTATAGAAACAGAAGATTACAGCTGAAAGAGTTGCAAGACACAGACATACCTTACCTATAGAAGAACAAGGATACGAATTACAGCAAGCCTCTCACCAGAAACCAAACAACCAAAAATTCAGTGAAATATTTAAGTGTTGAAAGAAAAACATCCACCCATCTATATTCTATTCTCGTGGAGTTATACTTTCACATTGAAGGAGAAATGAAGACTTTCACAGCCAATCCACGAGGAAGGGAATGCGTCACAGGGGGGCCTTCCTGCAAGAAATGTTAAAAGAAGTTCTTTTAGAGAGTGAAAGCAAACTAAGATCTACATAAAGAAAGGAAGACTGTTTAAAAAGGAATAATGATAAAACTAAATATTTTATTTTTCTTATTCTTAATTGATTTAATTGTTTAATTCTTTAAAATAATAGCAACAATATATTGGGTGATTATAACATATGGATAAGTAAAATGAATGACAGTAGTGTCACAAGGTAATGGGAGTGGTGTTGGGGATACTCTGTTGTAAGATACATGTACCACCTGTTAAACATAATAGTGTTGTTTAAAGGTGAACTTGGGTTAGTTACAAATGTGTATTGTAAACCTAGGGCCACCAATAAAATTTTAATTTAAAGGTATAATTGATTTACTCAGAGAGGAGATTTAAAAAATAATATAAAATATTCATTTAAAAGCAGAGAATGCAGAAAAAGAAGTCTCTGGCTTTGAATAGAATCCGTTAACAAACATGGATGATATGAATCAAAATATATCAATACTTATTTTAAATGTTAATGGTGAAACACACCAATTAAAAGGCAAGTTTATCAGAATGGAGAGGAAAAAAAAAGATTCAACTATATGTTGTCTACAAGAAATCCATATTATTTAAAAAGAATAAGATAGCTTAAAAGTGAAGGGATGGAGAGAGATACCGTGTTAACATTAATTAAAAGTGAGCTGAAAAAAGTATATTAATTTCAGAAAGATCAGACTTCAAAACAATGGAAATTATCAAAGATAAGAGAAATTCTACATAATGATAAAGGAGCCATTTCTTCAAGAAAACAAAACAATCCTTAATTTATTTCCATTTGGCAAAAAACATCTAAATAAAAAAGCAACTGATAGAACTGAAAGGAGAAATAAAAAATCTGCTATTGTAGTTGGAGATGTCAAATACCCCTGTCAGTAACTGATAGATAAAGGAGGAAGAAGCCAAATAAAGATATAGTTCAACAAAACAGCACTTCTCAATCTTACATGGAACAATCACAAAGAAAGACCACATTCTGTGGCTAAAACATCAGAACAAGTTTAAAAGAAAGGAAAACATGCAATGTAGCATTAAATCCACACATTAGAACCACTGTCACGCCCAGCCACCGCACAACTACACCCTTCCACCTTATCATAGATTTTGCCCATGTGGACATTGGCTCACAACTCATACAGGACAGGGCACACCTGGGGCAGACTTCTATGGAAAATAAAAGTGATCATCTTGTCATAGTGTGTTATATCAGTGGGTGGAGACCCACACAATAAACAAGAAAATACTAAATTCCCATCCTGGGGAGTCCTGCTATATTCTCAATTAGAGAGACAAGTATCCTTTGAGAACGGAGTCAGTGCCTAATAAAAGAAAACAGACCAACATGTCAAGCCCTCAATATTATTGTGAATAACTATAAATCTTGTTCTTCAAAAAGTGAAACTTAGTGGTTATCTAAGGTCCTGAGGGGTGGGGGAGGGAAGAATAGAATAGATGGAACATAGGACAATTTTAGGGCATTAGAATTGTCCTGCATGATCTTGAAATAATGGATACAGGCCATTTTAAATTTTGTCAAAATTTATAAATGTGTACGATCCAAAATGTAAACCATAATGTAAACCACTGACCATGGTTAGTAGAAATGCTTCAATATTTGTACATCAAATGTAACAAATGTACCATCCACATGTAAAATGTTAATAGGAGAGAAGGGAAAAGGAGGAAGGCATTAGGTATATGGAAATTCCCTATATTCTGTACATGACTTTTCTGTAACTTAAAGCTTCTTTGAAGATAAAATGAATAAAATAAGACACTGGAGGAATGTACTGAAGAAAATGTCACTGTATATACTAGACAACAGATTTTACAGTGATGAAAAACAATGTCTAAAAAATTTTTTTATTTAAATTTAAAAAAATTATATTTTAATTGTTATTTTTAGAACTATCACTATTATTTTATTTTCATATCGGATTAACCACAGTTGTCACGGCACTCTTATAAATAGGATTTTCATCCGTGTCCCATTTGGCATTCATTTTTTCCTTTTCAAATTTAGCAAATTCCCTTCTTTCATGAATTATCATTAAAAGCTTCCAAATCAGCAGCAATGCAAGGCCAATAAGAACTATTCCAGCAACCACACCAGCTACAATTGGAATGATGTCTGGACCGGTGGGACATTCTGGAGTCTCTACAACATGAACAATAGCCTCATTGTTTCCATTCACAGAATATGTAAAGTAGAACCAGCAGTCGTCAACGTCCTTCTCCTTACAATGGGACAAAGGGTCGACCTGGCCTGGCCGGGGTAATTTGTCACGGTTTTCCACCTTAGTGATGTTGAAACGTGAACATTTCTGTGCACATGTATCTTTCTTTTCTCCTTTATTGAAGGCTCTGCACTGAGCACATTCTTTATGTTCAGCACAGACACCGAGGCAGGTCTGGCGCATCTCACAGGTTGGCCCTTGAAATTTCGGATCTGTACATTTACATGCACCACACTCACAGATTCCCCGTCTGTTGCAGATCTGCCCGTTTGAGGCCTTGCATGAACTAGTGTCCAAAGAGCAGTCACAAGCACTGCCAGTGTAGTTGGGATTGCATTCACACACACGACACTTGCAGACACCATTGCCTCCACAAATTAAGCCACTGGATCTGTCACAGTTGAAATGGATGTCTCCATAGCCCTCAGGAGCCCCTGTATTTGGGGTAGTATCTACTTTGGTTGTCAATGAGATCCTGCTGAGACGTGCATAAGCATTACCTCTGGAATGACCTCCGGACTCACTTTGATGTCTCTTAGGCATATAAACTCATTTGTCTTTACCTTTTCTCCCTTTTAGTCAAGGTATTTTTTAAAATTATTATTTCCTGAATTGGGAAAATAGTCTCATCTCTGATAACATTTTTGGCTTTAAGTCACAGAAAACCTCTGGCTTTTCATACAGGTCAGTGATTCAAGTTTCAATGAAATATCACAATTTTAATATGGAATGTTTTTAATGGAAGCTAAAATATGTAGGGCAATGGAAAAGAAATTTCCTAATTTTAAAAAAATATTTTTAAAAAGAATAAGAATCACTTTCATGCTAATATCCTGAATTAAATGTGGTTAGAGAGAAAAAGGAAATATAAAACAAGATGTAATTTATTTACAGTTTTTATCTTATAAAGAAGTTCTGTTTTGTGAAAGCAAATAATCATGTTAGTAAAAGTGTGATGCTATTTTATTATTATTTTATGTTTAACAGTAATATTTTCACCCTCTAGATAATGGCAAATTTGCTGAAATAATTAAAAAAATAATAATCTCCAAATATTGCCAACATCTTTTTTGTTTCGTTAGAGTATATTATGATATGTCAACAATAATCTCATTACTGTTTCAAAATGTCACTTATGAAATGAAATATTTTGATAAAATTTAATCACGAAATTTAGAAAGGTTAATTTAAAATCCTTAATATTAATTAAAATGATACTCCTTAAAATAGTGACTCCGTTTTACATTATATTCAGTTATTTACCAAACATCATGAATTTGTCACTTGAATTACAAAACATTGATTGTCTTTCCATTTCCATCACCACTTTGGACACAGATATTATATACTAACTGGATTATGGCAACTATGATTTAAATGATTTCCTGAAATTCACTATAGGAAAAATATTTTTGAAAGAAGTATGCTTTAATCATAGCTATTTTTAGTCCTATTCATTGGGCATGTGGACTAAAAAGGAAAATAATTAAAATAAATGACAGGCTGCCTTTAATTCCCATCCATTTAAACATGTTAGAATAGCATCATAAAATTATATGTTTTAAAATTAGCTGAATAATGAGTAAAACCAAAAGCTCTTGCCTAACCACATCACGGAGGCTAATTCCATGACACATTTCATTTTCAGCTCATCCTTGAGATTCACTATCTTGTGGCTCATTCTAATTCAAATGACACCGACCCCTTCATATTTCCTATATTCATTCCATTCTATTTCTTCAGGTTAGAAATATAAAAGTACAATGAATTTCAAGGGATAAGTTGAGGGTGCATTTTTGCACTTTACTTCCTAATAAAAAGGTGCTTTTTTTGCATAGCATAGTGTGAAGGTACATGGGAAGGGTCACCCAGCCTGGAGTTCTGAATTCAAGCTAGGCTTTTTGGAGCACCTGGAGTTATAAATTGAGAATTGCTATCTCCCTTTGGCAGCTTTCCTTTCTTTCATAAACAAATATTTCACAGTGTTTTCTACCTGTGATTTTTCTTTCCTGTAACCTCTATAAATCCCCCATTTCACTAAAATCTGTCTGTTCCTACAACATCAATTAGACCATCACTGAGGTTACCAACAACATTACAATCACCAAATTTATTAATCAGTTCATGATTTATACAACTACTAGCTCTGTGAAATCTCGGGGAACCTTTTCTTCTTTTGGTGTCTTTACAATATGTAAAGTTATTCTGTTTTGACTTCTATCCCCTACCTCTTGAATATTATTATTCTCCAGCATTCTGTAAACTTTCACCTAAGCTACTTTGCTTAATTCCACATTCTACTTGTACCTGTGATCTGAATATTCTTCTTTCTAAATTAATGTCTCTTCTCCATCCCTTCTTTGACAGAATTAGTTAAAACTTTTACCATTTTTTCCTTTTTCTGGACTGTGCTAGAATTTTCACCTTCCATACTACTAGGGTTATATTGATGTTTTTAAAATACACATTTTCATCCCCTACTTATTTTGTACTCTTTATTGAGTATATTGCATGTGTTGTGGAAGAGCCTAAAGTAGTTGCACCTTAAGACATAATGATTTCCCTTAAATACTGATAGTACCTGGAAAGATGATCATTGTGCTCACATTGTATTTGACCTCCAAAATCATCCTGAAAAATTCTGCTATGATATTAAGTATATGCACCATATAATTATTATGTTCTTGTTATTTTTACATTTCAACATTCAATTTTTAGTTATATGGAATCACATAAATTTATTCTTATAAATCAAACTGGGCTAGAAAGTTCTGGTATTTGCCAATTGATAGTATAGAATTAAGAAATTATTTTAAAAATGAAATGTTGCATATGAAAATTTTATGAAGCTAATGAAAATCCTTTTCCCACAAAAAAAAGAAATATTTTGGTTCATATGAAATTTAAAACTTATGCTTGAAAAATAGTCATCATATATTCAGTACATGTACTTGTCTTCTATTACTGCATAAAGTTTTACCACACATTTAATAGCTTAAAAGAGCACACATTTACTATTTCCCAGCTTTTGTGGGCCAGGAGTCCACACATGGCTTAGATGCTGCTCTGTTCCTGAGACTCTCAGGAGTCCAACACTGGGATGTCACTGAGGCTTAAATGGGAAGGATCCACATCCAAGCTCATCTGGTTGTTGGCAAGATTCAGTTCCTTGTGGGTTATCAGACTGACACTCAGTTCCTTGCTTGCTTTTGGTGGGAAGCCACCCTCAGTTCCTTGTACATGGACCTTCCATATAGTGACTCATTTCATCAAGGTTTGCAGGGAAGAGAATCAGTAGAGAGAATCAGCTAGCAAGAATGAAGTTACACCCTCCTGAAAGAAATCACAAAAGTGACATCAGCATTGTCATATTCTATCAGCTTCTAAATCACAGGACCCTACCCTACTAAAGACGAGGGAATTATACAACAGTGTGAATACCAGAAGGCAGGGATTAGTGGGCCCATCTTATGAGCTATCAGCCACAATACATGACACTACATATTACTTATTGGTAAATAATTTGAAGTACATTTTTATACTGGGTCTTTAAGTTAAACTTTTAAGTTTAAGGAATATTTTATAATAAAACACACTCTTTTGATAGGCAGAACACAAACATCTTAAGTTATACATTTTGTGCTAAATAATATTTACAAATTACAATGAAGTGAAAATTAGCATTTTTGGGTCTCTTAAAGTGACCTCCATAGAAAATAATTTTATCTTTACAATAAAATGCTGTGATGATTTATTGTATTAAACTTCTTCCAATCATTTTATTTAGCTTATAAAAAAGAGTTTGACATGATCAAATTTAGTTGCCAAAACTTATGAAACTGTTACAGAAAATTTAGAAAAGAAAGTAAAGAAAGTCCTCTATAAAACTATTATTTCAATGTATTTATCCTTTTATAATACTTATTCTTCCCAGTATTGTTTAATGCTTTTTATGAAATTGTAGTCATAGAAATTGCATAGTTTTATGTCAATAAATTTCACCTATTGCTACAGAAATTTCATGACCTTGATTTCTAGTGGTTGAAATATCAAGCGGATTAATCATTCACTTTTCATTCAATACACATCCTTTTATTGGTTATTTAGCATTTATAGTTAATTTTGAAAACAGCATTCACACTGAACAAGTTTCTTCTATTTCTAACAATCACGCAAATACCCATAGTAGAAAAGACAGGATTGCAAAATGAAGAAAATAAAAATAATGTACACTTTCCACTAATGAAATATAATGGTAACTTTTAAGACCATTTCCTTACATATTCATTTGTGTGAAATTCCGTGTCATGTGTACATGTACGTGCATATATTCAATATTTAAATAAAAATGGTATCATATTTTACATCCTATTTTGTTACTTGGTTTTTTAATTTAATAGCATATAGTAATATTTTCAGAGGCTAATCATAATAGTACAGTATTTTAATCGTGGCAGAATAATTTATTTTATGAGGCAAACTCAATTTTTGAGAAACTTTCTTTTCTTTTTTTACAAAAAAAATTCACTGAATATCCATATAAGAAATATTTTTCCATTTCTTTGTTTACTTCCTTAGGAATATTACTAGAATTTAAATTCAAAGCTTACAAAGAAAGCATATATTCAAGGCTTTTATTTTTTCTGCTTAATTACTCTCTTGAAAGTTAGTGCTAATTTAAACATTTTCCCAGAAGTTAAGGCCTTTATCTTGCTCTCTTACCAACGCTGACTGGTATTGTTAATTTTATCATTGTCAATTGGATAAGCCAAAAATAGAAGTTTATATTTAAAAAAGCATTTCCTTCTATATTGATTATTACTTAGTTTCTTTTATATTTATTCATTTTCATTACATTTCTTCTGTTTTGATCTGCTAATATCTTTTTCATTTTTAATAAGCCATTTTTAATAAGCCATTTCATATTTTCCTCTTACATTTGTTGTTTCATCATTCATTTGTTGGTTGTATATGATATAAATATTTTATCAGTTTGTTGACTGTATTTTAAATTTTACGTAATTGTTAATACGGTAATACTTACAAATTTTTCATGTTAAATCAATCATAATTTTATATTATCCCAACTCTGGAGGGATTTTGTGCTTTTGATTGTGTGTTTTATTTTGTTTGGAAAAATTTAATATATGTGCTACCAAAGTGAGCATGTATTTGGAAAGATTTAAATGTGGAAATGGATAATAACATCATTCTTTAAAGCTAATTTATAATGGAAAGCAACCCTTTATAGTATCTGAATTGTTTCAGTTATTCATATATTTATAGAAATCTAAAGAATGCAAAAATGTTAAGGGTTTCATAAATAATTTTAGATGCAAAATAACTTTATTTTGTAGCTGCTTGGATATTAGACTTTTATCCTTTGGTGTACACCATTCTTCTCACCTAACATATCTAAGAGATACATTTTCAAAAATTTTACTATATGGCAATATAAAATTGTATGGATTTTATGTTCAACCGTCCTCTTAAAGCACATATTAGGAAGGATCCTAGGATGTCAATATAATGAAGGATTTCATAATTTAAAAAAAATCCTGACACTCTATAAGACAGTCTGTATATAATAACAAGATTCAAAATTTCAGATACAGGCTTTTTACTTTTTAAATGCAAATTATTATAATACTGTGGGTACAAATTTATAGAGACTCAATTTTTTTGAGTAATGCAACTTGGGCATGTTACTTAATCCCTTTTCACCTAAGTTTCTTCATTTGTCAAATGGGAATAATAAAATTACCTAGCACAAAGAGTTCTTGTTGAATATATTAAAACCTGGCACAATGTAAATGTGGTACCTATAACAAGAACAGTAACTCTATGAGGAACTAATGAAAGTGCTCTTATGGTAATTTTTAAAATAATCTATCTGCTCGTATATAAAATTATATTTATTAAATTTTCTAGAATAATAATTTGAATATTAATACCCCAACTGTCCAATAGAAAATGAAAAACCTGCCAAACTGTACACTCTGATTTATTATTCTTATTTGATCTGCTAAATAAGAGTATGGATTTTAAAAAGCTGTAATTTCATTAACTTTTGAAAGGTTTATATGTGAACGATGGTACATTAATTGTCATTTTTCATCTGTTGATTGATATTTCCCCAGTTATTCTTTGTTTACATAAAATTTATTTGTTTGAATCTATTCCCTTATTTTTCAACGATTTTATTTAAGATGATTTTTAATGTATAAATAGGAGAAATATTGTCTATGTTTTCTTAAGTAGTGAATCTAAATGAGATTTTATTTGTTAGAGTCACCTAATTACAAAATAGATATAATGATATAGTTCATATCACCTGAAATTACTAATATCTTTTCTTGTGAAATATCATCCTGGTAGCAGTTGTCAAATGATGTTATTGTTATAATTATGCATAATACTACGAATGACTCCATTAGGAGTCCCTGGGTTTCTGGGTTTCTAGCTTAATAATTTACATAAGATGATATTTTCCTATGGGATGAAAGTAATTCCCCATTTCAACTCAAACACACTCTGAACATACATGTGTGTTTACAAGTGAGCAGAGTGCCATTTGGATTGTCACATTAGACAGGGTTTGAAGAGTGTCTTTATAAATGAAGAACTGAGTCACAAACCATATACCTACCTTTTGAGTCCAAATTACTGCTTCTTATTCTACTTTATCCATATATGATATTTTATGAATATAGTTCCCAATAAAATCTGAAGCATTTTGTATTCAATACGTATAGATGCAAATTGGCCACAGAGGTTTTTCTGTTTTTTCTTGGATTCTATTTTCATTTATTTAAATTTTTATGAAGCAGAATGCATTACATTAAGCCACTTTCTCTTTCAAAACATAAATGAGCAATAATTAGGGCCCAGAGATTTCTGAGAAGCACAGGATTAGCCATGCAGCAATGCAAGCTCACATCTGCAGCCAGTCTAAAAATGGCACACAGACCTAATTCTGCTCCAGCACAAATGTAATTTGCTTCACTGCATTTGCACATGGAAATAAATTGGTGCCTGTGTTTGTTTAAACCCATTTTCTACTTAATTTTATATTGTGTCTTTTGCAACAAGGCTACTGGGAAAATAATATACCTGTACACTTGGTACTACTATAAATTGTGATAGAAACCAAACAATTATTTCAATATTGCCTTGTAATATTCTCGTTTTCCCTAATTAACAATCTCTCATTTTTGTCACTATTTCAAATTTTGTCAATTCTTCTCAATCCTTCAAACTCACCATCTTCCCCAATCACCTTCTACCTCATAGAAGAAATAAAAGAGAAATCCCTCAACTTCCTGCCACCAAAAACACAACCTGAACAGAGTTCACACTCATCTTCCTTCTTTCTGCCTCCTCCATACTGTGTTCACTGCCTCTTCCATACTGCTTTGTTATCTTCCTATGGGTTCCTTCCTTGTGATTTAAACAAGCTCATGTGGAACATGTGGAAACAAACTTCCAGTAGCTTCACATACACAAAATATGCAATTAATATGATCTGATTTAGAATTCCAGCCCAGTTCTTTCTCCTGACTTCAGAATTGAATATACAATTTATTTCTGGATACTTTTACTTGAAAATCACTCAGGTACATCTTAAATTCAATATATGCAAAAGTAATTCTGATATTCCCCTTCCACTTGCCATTTTGAATCTCTATTTGGCCCACCTGTGACTTTTTTCTCTCCTTATATCAACAATCCTCACAACACTGTGATTTCACCATTTAAGTATTTCTGAGCTCCACCATTATTTTATTTCTATAGCCACTGTACTAATCAGCCATCACTAATGTTTAACTAGATTAGTGCTACTGTCTCTTCTGCAAAGATCTCAACTGTTCTAATTGGACCTACCAATTCACAACTCTGCAACTAGACTGATGTCAGTAAAATAAAAATTCCCCTTTTTTATACTCTACATGAAATTTTCTCTCTCCATGGCTCTCAGATAAAATCTGAGCTCCTTTACTGGCAAAGCCAGGTCCTTGTTGATATGATCTTTCTTTAAACATAGAGCTTATCTTATCATAAAGCCCTTCACCTTTATACTTAGAAGCTGAACGTTCCTTATTTCCTCAAAAGTGTCCAGTGTCACACTCACCTCAAATCTTTGCCTATGCCTTATTTCACTTGGGCATTGACGAAATCCTGTTACCTAGCAAATTGCCATGCACATAGATTGGGCACAAATATATTTGCTTAAAATATTATTTAAGCTTTTAACAAGATTGATATTTGAAATCCAGAAGTTCATATTGTGAATAAAATATTTGGAATAAACATAATCATGTGAAACATGTAATTCTATGAAAGATGTAATTTTAAATTTCCATATGCATATTGATTTAATATGTTTTTATACAAACTTGCAGTTTATAAATTTGCAATATCTGCAACTGAATTTGCAAACAGGTAATTTATAACTCAGATTTCATTTCTATGTAATTTAGAATCGCCATTAACGTATTAGACTTACCATCAATATTTCATATGAATCACCAACCTAATTATATCACATATTGGTATAAATTGATAGTCATAGTATAGTGGAAAATTCTGGGATTTTGTACCTGACAAACTGGTGTTTCCATTCAAGATATGCCACTTCCTTGCTGAGTCACCTGGGGGAATAACAATTATGAAAGCTACCATTTGGATGACTAGCATATACTATATCTAATTTAATTTTTAATACTTCCTTGTTAATTAGGTATACACACCTAGTTAAGAATTGAAAGAATAGAAGCCCATGCTGCCTAAGGTCATAGAATGAATGAACAACACGGCTTAAAACCACAGAGCATGTTTTACCATTATATTCATTTACCTTTTTTTTACCAAAATTTGATTTTTGTTGTGAGGATTACAGTTTATGTTTTAACAAATTGGTAAAGTGATTTGCACAGAGAAAACACAGAATAATTGATAATTGGCATTTTTTTAATCAAGTCAATGTATTAAATCACTGACTCCTTATTTAATTTCTTGTCCTCTGGGTGTAAAGGAGCCTTCCAACAGAATTTAACACCAACAGTGGGTGATAAAAAAGAAAGTAACCACCATTTCACTTTTATTTATAATACTTGCATCCCTGCATTTTACATTTCCTTTTCCCTCTTTGCCTGTCACTTCCCATCATTCTTGCAGAAGTTGGGTGAAGACATTCTAAGTCTAGGTGTTTATACAACACAGTTTTGTATGAATCCTTTATATATGTGGAAGTTCCCCCAACTACTCAGAATATCATTTAGAGGAATATGATTTGTCACCAACAGAATTTAAAGGTTTATGTTTTCATAAAAATATTAAATGAAAATCATTTTTAAACTATTCTTAATTTCATTTTACAGGATTTTCAGGTGTTTTTCTAAAACTACTCAGATGAGTAATATTGTTATCTGAACAGTATTGAAACTGTCCATAAGAGATATATCTTGGTTAATGCTGTGTTTCAGTTAAGTTGAAGCTTGGTGTGAACTTAACATAACAAATAGCTCTGAAGTAAGTTTCTGGTTTATTTATTCAAAGATACCCAAACTTACCAAAAACAGAGTGACTATGTAGGTCAATACCAGGAGCAACATATCTTGGCCACATTTCCTTGACCTTGTTGTCTCAAAGAAGCAGCCCAGGTGCTGGTGACACTATCCTTGTAATGCAAGTTCTTGTTTGAGCCAAGAAAACAGCTATTTGCTATATTAATAATAATTTAGGAAGAACTGTAACAATCTATGTTATTCTGTAAAAAGGAATATTTAAAACATTTGAACTTTACTGTTTCTTGAACCAAATCCACTGTCATCAAAGCCATTTGCACTTTAGGTATAGAATAAAAGCCAGTTCCCAGGCATCTCTGAACAAATTCACTGCTTTAAAATTTTCAGTTCCACTGAAAGTCCATTTTACAGCAATTCTTCATGGCACTTTCAAGATAGAATCTAAAATACAATTGCCCAAAAATGAATAGCAAATCAGTAATGCTTCTGAGTCTGAACTTAACAAATCAATCACATTTAAGGAAATTGAATCTGTCATAAAAAAATCTCCCAGGAACGGAAAGTCCAGGACCAATGGCTTCAAAGGTGAATTCAACCAAGCATATCAAATTATTAACACCAATCCTGTTTAAACTCTTCCAAAAAATTGAAGAGGAGGGAAAATTACCCAACACATTTTATGAAGCCAACATCACCCTATACCAAAGCCAGATAAAGATACTACAAGAAAAGAAAATTACAGGCCTATCTCTCTGATGAATATAGATGCAAAAATTCTCAACAAAATACTTGCATATCGAATCCAACAGCATGTCGAAGGATTTATTCTTCACAGCCGAGTGGGGTTTATTCCAGGTATGCAAGGCTGGTTCAACATAAGAAAATCAATCAACATAATACACCACATTAACAAATAGAAGGAAAAAAACCACATGATCATATCAATCGATGCAGAAAAGGCATTCGACAAAATCCAGCATTCTTTTTTGATAAAAACACTTCAAAAGATAGGAATAGAAGGAAAATTCCTCAATATGATAAAAGGAATGTATGAAAAACCCACAGCCAACATTATACTCAATGGGAAAAGGTTGAAAGCTTTTCCTCTAAGATCAGAAACAAGACAAGGATGCCCACTGTCACCATTGTTATTCAATATTGTACTAGAAAGTCTACCTAGGGCAATTAGACAAGAAAAAAAAATTAAAGGCATACAAATAGGAAAAGAGGAAGTAAAACTCTCACTGTTTGTGGATGACATAATCCTGTACTTAGAAAATCCTGAAGTATGCACAACAAAGCTACTTGAGCTTATAAATGAGTTCAGCAAACAATCTGAGAAGGAAATCAGGGGAAAAATTCCATTTTCAATAACAACAAAAAGACTCAAATACCTAGGAGTTAATTTAACCAAAGAGGTACAGGACCTATATGCAGACAACTACAAAACAATGCTAAAAGAAATTTAAAAAGACCTAAACAAATGGAAAGATATTCCGTGTTCATGGATTGGAAGAATAAATATTGTGAAGATGTCAATCTTGCCCAAACTGACTTATAGATTCAATGCAATACCAATCAAAATCCCAACAGCTTACTTCACATAATTAGAGAAGGTAATTATCAAATTCATCTGGAAGGGAAAGTGCACCCGAATAGCCAAAAGCATTCTAAAAAAGAAGAGTGGTGTGGGAGGAATTTCACTGCCTGAACTTGAAACATATTACAAAGCTAAAGTGGTCAAAACAGCATGGTACTGGCATAAAGACAGACACATTGGTCAGTGGAATAGAATTGATAACCCAAAAATAAACCCTCACCTCTACAGTCAACTGGTTTTTGATAAACCTACCAAGTCCATGTTAATGGGACAAAACAGTCTCTTCAACAAATTGTTTTGGGAGAACCAGATATCTATAACCAAGAGGATGAAAGAGGACCCCTCTCTCAACCCCTATAAAAGAATCAACTCAAAATGGATGTTCTTTATAGCTCTCTTATAAAAGGAAAACCCATATGTAAATGGCAACTGATAGAAGAATGGCATCCACAGCCCACCTCATATATGGTGAATTGGACACTAACAGAAAACATCTGCTTGGATTTCTACGGAGATTGCTTGTTCTTGGATGTAAGCACTAAAAATATTTCATAACCTCAAGGTGTTCCTTGGATTGGCCCTTTGCAAATTTAACTAGGAGACACTCTTGCAATTTCTCTGAACCATCTTTTCAGTATCCAAAAATAAATTTGATGAATGTTTCTGAAGCAGCTTTCATTAACTGTCTCCAAAATTCCACAACTGAGATCTATTACTTTTTTAGTTGCAAACTTAAAGGGATGCACCCTGTTGATCCTCAGTGGCTGAGTGTTGGGATACATTATTTTATCACAGTAACATCAGGTGGTCCATTGCTTTGTCAACTGGGACTTCTACTAAATGTGACCATGAAACCACATTACTACCAGGAATCTCTGAGTTCAGAATTTTGTTCTGGGCATGGTAAATGACTTAGTGAAGTTTGGAACAAGACATACAGCTACCTTTGTCAGCCTCCATTTTCTGGAGAATACTGCCAGGAACTTGATGCATGTTTTCATAAACCATGCCAAAATAATGACAATTATTCTCTTATAATTAATATAAGAGAAGAATGGATAAGCAATGATATGAATGTATTGGTGATGTACCATTTATGGCTAAGATTACTTAAAATTAATTAAAATTTATTAAAATGGTAAAAATAAACTAAATTCATAAACTCTTAGCAAAACACAAGGTACTTTAAAATATTTTAGAGATTCCTTAGAAATAAATTTGGACTCCAGACATAAAAATCCTATGAGACATCCTCTAGATGTGACTTTTTGCCTTTTGAAAGAGGATTGATCTTTCTGATAATCTATTCTTAATTAAAAATAAGATAATCATTTTTATTCCATGTATGTGCCACTATTGAGGATAGTAAATGATTCTTTATTGTCATATTTTAAAAGCAGTTGTATAAGTAAGAACTTTGTAAATAAATATTTAAACCCCCACGCCCCCCCCAAAAGACAAGATAATCAATGTAATCTCAATCACTGAATGAGATTTCCAAGCTTAAAATATGTGGAGTAAACATTTATGAGTGATGTATAAATGAAGTTTGTATCTGAATAGAGTAAATTAAAGAACTGTGTGGTTGGGATAATGGAAGACATGGAAAGAACAAAAACAATTGTGAGCCATGAGTAATGTTCTTAATAGATGTGGTGTAGGATCTATAAATTAATTGACAAATCAAAGATATAAGGACAGAAAAAAAGATGATATAATTAATAACTGGTTGTGATAAGATAAATTAGAATCAATAATGAGGAAATGTCGAATAAAGATGATATTTGGTGGATGGATGAAACCAGAGAAAGAACAATATAAAATCATTCTAAGTTATAATGCTTGAAGCTCGAGTCAGAGTTCAAGAGAATTGAATTATCTCTACTTGAAGTCTACTAGGAAACTTGGGTAATCAAGGGAAAGTTAAGTGAAAGGTTGAGAAATATAGGGAAACTTTAATGTTTAGTGACTCATGAAGGATATATATATTTTAATTAGAGTTCCAGAGACCTGAGAAGGAGGGCTAAAAGGGAGATAAGTAAGACAAGTATGAGATACCATCCTTAGTTTTTAATAGTAGTTAAATAGTTAATAAGTAGGCTCTCTCTGCCTAGAGGTGCCCACACCAAATCTTGGTGTGCATTTCCGTCTTTCTATCCCATTTTTCAGCAACCTCTGTTCTTTCCCCAATTTCCCAAATAAATTATTTTTACTGGCCTAACTAAAAAAAAAAAAAGTTAATAATTAACTTCGTTGTTAAAAATAGTATAGGAAAACAGATATCAGATTGTTAGTTCACTTTGCTCACGAAAGAGTAAGGAAGGTAAGCAGTAGATATGAGAGCAGACCGGGCTCAGCGATCTAAGTGTAATTTTGAGGGGCAGTCTTTAAGGGATTCCTGAAGGTTCCTTTCCATGTGGCTGGGAAAGATCCCACTAGAGTCAAGCTTTCGGAAGCTGTATGAATAAGATTTTAGTGAGAGCCCTCAAAAATCCATTGTAGGCTCTAAAAATCTTAAACCATTCATTCAGACAGTAATTTTAGGCTTATAGTATGAAAGTTCCAAGCCCATTTCAGAAATAAAGTACAGTAATATCCATTAATCATCCTCACTCTACAACTCTTATTACATTCTCATTTGACTATATTGGCATGGTTATATGAGGTATAAGCTACCCTGAATCATGCTGGGTTTATCAGTTAATTAAAACTAAGGAGCATAAAAGAAAATGTGAAAGCCCTCAAATTGTGGATTTGGGGTGAATGAAAAAGGATTTTAATTGAAAGTTTCTAATGTATGCACATTAATCTGTCCAAAGAGTTTTATAGAATATTTGGACAGAAAATTTCCATGTATCATAATATTGCTTTGCATACTGTATTCATATTTCATGAAATGCTATTTCAGTTTTTTTCTGTGTAACTGAATATAATGGTTTCCTTCTTCTGAACATTTATTTGTTTATCTATATGTATCTATCTATCCATCTATTTATATGAAACACAAATATAGGTAATTTTAATCATTAAACGTCAAACACCATAAAAGTATGTAAATATTACTTATTTTCTACAACATTAAGCATACTGCATTATGCTTTTTTATTTGTAAAGAATACTTCAATTATAAAATTGTGTAGATGCAGAAATATATAGAACCACAAACGAAATTGAGAATGCTCACTAAGATTGAAATAACTTGCTACATATATGGCATGACTTTTGAGCATTAAACTGATAATTTAGTCTTTGTGTTTTAAAAATATTTTAGTGCACAATTATATTTATTTATATTATTATTGTATTATGGGTTGCTTGGGGATAAATAAAGAAGGTAGAACCATGAATGGACTGAGACAGAGTGGTCAGTCTATAAGGAATTTGAAAGGCATCAATAATAATGGCATAAACTGTTTACATATTAAGTTAAGAGCACAATTAAAATGCAGCGAAAGGCATATGGCCAAATTATGTGCAATGTTTTGTAGCAACTTTTGTTCACTTGCCATGCCCTGGGATTTCATAAGAACATTCCTCTATTATAGGTATTTTGTGATTGTTAAGAATGCTAGGAAAAATACGCTATACAAGCCTATAGGGGTAACATGATATTACATATAAATGAGATTTGGAAAACTTGATATATAAGCAAGGGCAAGGAGCTGTAGACTTTACAAGTTTGTAGATAGTTTCAAAGAAATCTGGCAGAATTACTTTTCTCCTTTTGAATTGTCCCCATGACTGGATGGTACAACCCACATTTGAATGCTTCATTTTGTAAATTACTGAGGCAATGTTATAAGTGTATATTGAGTACTTGTATATACATATACTAATGTTATCTAGTGTCAAACATGATTAACAATTTAAATTATCATAAAAATTGATTAATATCAATTATCAAATATCAGAAAATATTTGAATATTATAGTACCAGCCTGTAAAATGGAAAACCTGATGTCAAATTTATTGAAGTTTTGTTTCAATTTAAATGCATCATCATGCAGCACTATCTCATAATTACATTAAAACTTTGTCAACAGTTTAATATTCACGATTGAATTTGAGAAAAAATGAACATAGCTAATTACTTATATACATCATAAGTATAAATAATATAAGTGAAAAATCAATTTCTTTAATTTGTATAGGAAGAAATTGTTCAGAAATGATTGGCCAATGTCAGCAACATATCTGTTTCAATGGGAACTGCAGCAATATTACTGCAAATAGTTTCATTTATGAATATGATGAATAATTTTCAGGTAAAAATGTATAGATGTACATATATGAACACATACACACAAACACTTTTGATTTCATCTATTAAATTCAACTTAAATTTGAAATATTTAATTTATTATTTAAAAATACTATTTATTGTACCAATATTCTAACCTTTCCTCCATAAATAAGTTTAATAAATCAATTTCGTTAACATAACATAAGAAAATTCTGGAAAATATTCCATATTATCAGGAGAGTCAGGGTCCAGTTGACGTATGTTTTTCACCATATTAAGTACATTTTTCATTTGTGCAACCTGAAACTGTGGGTACAATTTATTTAGAAAAGTATTTTGTCCATGGGAAGGAAACTGGAAGAAGCTAAAGGACAAAGGACTTTATTTTTAGTAATTGAAATTTACTACTGTCTTAGGACTCACTTCTGATAGAGGTTGGAAAATTAATATCAGTCAATTCAAGCCTAGTTCTAACCCCTTGCCATGTAGAGAATTCAATTAATTCTTGTTTTATGAGTGTAATTTTTAAATATTTTGAGTAATCATGTTACAAGAACAAAGAGACACACTACATGTACAATCAACCACAAGACTTACAAAATTTGAAATTTTAATTATTTCAAATATTTGCACAAGTTCATCTATGGCATTTAATAATGCACATAATTTTAAGGCATTTTGTTGGTGTTGAAATGAACATCAAGTAGTTTATCCTGGATTGTTAGTACTTTGAAATTGCCAAACCTCATTTTGTTTTATATTTATGGCTTCCCTACACATGGCTCATCTGTCTCTTTTATTTAAACCTATACTTGGTGCTGGAGTTTGTATATGCACGCCCAAGAGACTGGACTCTTTGGGCTGTCCATGTGCCAGTTAGACCCGGAACCTCAGCAGAGTTGCAACACCTACTCTCCAGTTCATTGGACTCACCCAGGGCATCTAACAAAGAGGTGAGGATTGACAACCATCTACCCAAGGAAATGAGAGAGCCTACAACTGCAAGCAAGAGATTCCTATCCATCGGCTGTATGGGATTGAAGTCCCCTCTTAATTAAAGGTGGAGTGGACATCACCATCCCAGAATCCTCAGGTATGGGGAATGAACTCTGGACTAGAGTGGACTTACTGGTATTCTACTACGGACATATTGTGATTCTAGCAATGGAAGAAATTACAACACTGATTAGGAGGCAGTGGCCACTGGAGGATCTGGGGGCAGGGAGAGGGAAAAACAGTTGAAATATGGGGGATTTTTCAGGACTTGGGAATCATCCTGAATGGCATTGCAGCAACAGATATAGGCCATTTTTTATCATCCCATAACATGCAGAACTGTGTGGGAGAGAGTGTAGACTATAATGTGAACTATGGTCCATACTTAGTGGCAATGCCCTAGGATGCATTTATCAATTGCAATGAATGTGCCACACTAATGAAGGACGTTGTTTCTGTGGGAGGGTGTGGTAGGTGTGGGGAGTGGGGCCTATGGGAATCTCTATATTTTTTGTGTAACATTTATGTAATCTAAGTTTCTTTAAAAAAAATAAAAATGAAAAATGAAAAAAATAGCACTATATATTAATATTATGCATTAGTAATATTATTAATAATGTTATAATAAAATAATTCTATGTATTAATGAGGGGAAAAAAATACTGGTCATGGGAACACGGGTTTCAGCCTCCCTGCATTACCTCATGCTTCCAGTCTGACCAACTGCAGGCATGTGTACTACAGTGACTGCCTGGACAAAGGTGAAAAGAATGAATGTTTAATTTGTAAAGTTCCTTGTCACAGTTTTACTTTCAAAACATACTGACTCATATATTCAGGCATTCTTTATGGGCATAGATGACCTGTGTAAGAAGTATTTGAGAGAAACCTCCTAGATTTCAGATTTTCAAGAAAAGCGTAGGAAGAGATTGTTAGCCTTCTACAGAGAAAAGCATGCCTAGAAGAGAAATGCCTTCAAGCCCATTTGGCAGAGACTCCAAGGAGCTACTGGTGTCACAGCTACAGAGCCACAGGGCCAGGATCCAAACTCGGAGTGCATGCAAAGGTGGCACTCCTGCAGTTTCTCTGAGTGCTAGGACATTTGTGCCTCCAAGATTCTGAGGCCAATTTTATTTGCTATAATAAAACCCTGACTGGGTGAAGCTCAAAAACATTTATTAACATTTTACTGCAAGATGGAAGAATCCCCAAGGTGACTTCGAGCTCATAGCCCTCATTTCGTATGCTTGGCCTTGACTTCCATCTTCCTTCCACAGTCATATCCCAATCCAGAAAGGGTTCTGCACCCCATGCTCAAAAACGCTACCACAAATCCCCACTGCCTTCACAAGGACTAACGTTAATGAGCTTGTGTTATATGAAACCTCCAGGGAAATCAGGAACCCAAATGAGGAGAGCATCATCGTTTGTTTAAACACTAGTTTGAACTGTCGAATGAGCTCTGACAGGCCATATGCATTTCATAAACAAACCTAAACATTTACCAGAAACAATGAAAAAATGAAAATTCAAAGGGTTTATGCCAACAAGCAAACCAATTCTCTGCAGCCTAACTCATTTGTTTTTGGGCTGTGAAACCAAGTAGAAGGAGATCAGGCAGTAGATGGTCCAGTAAAGCATCTGATCAGGCAGGCCTCATTTCAGGTGGATGGGCACAGCATCAGGTTTCTGAAAAAACTTCTGCAGCTCTGAAACTTTGGTTTTCCCAGCCTAAGCATATGCTTGGGAGAATCATAGGTCAGTTTAGTTGGTGGAGAATGAATCATGTCCCCCACAACAGGCACATTTAGGTCCCAAGCCCTGGTCCTGTGGATGTGAACCCATTTGTAAATGGGACCATTGAAGATGTTATTAATTAAGGTGTGTCCAAAGGGAATGAGGGTGGGTCTTAATCCAATATGGCTGAAGTTTTTAAAAGGAAAGGAAGTTAGATACCTAGGAGAAGCCCTGAAAAACAGCCATAAGCTGGAAGTCAATGGGACCAGGAAGAGAAATTAGAAGACACCATCATGTGCATTGCCATGTGACAAAAAAGCCAAGGAATGCCAAAGATTGCCAGCCACCCAGAAGACAGTAACCCCTGGAGGAAACAATTCTTCTAGCCTCTGAAACTGTGAGCCAATATATTCCTGGTTTTAAGCCAACTTATTGCTGTGTATCTATTTGTTTTAGCAGGTAGGAAACTAAAATTATGACTCACTTTGCCATTGTTATTACATTCACAATTTATTATTGGTTTGCACCAAATTATTTATATCCAAGCCCTTTTTCATAAATTATCTTGTAAATAATTCTTTCAGTTTCTGGCTTACCTTTTCATTTTTTGACCATGTATTTTGTTGAGCAGATATTTTAATTTTGTTGAAGTCCAATTTATGAGTGTTTGCTTTTCATATTTATTAGTTTGTGTGTCTTTTTTAGGAAACCTTTGCATATCTTCAAATCCCAAAGTTAATCTTCTATGTTTCTAGAAAAATCATAGTTGACTTTTTAATTTAGGTTGATGATGTTTTCAGGGTTAATTTCTGTGCATTATACAAGATGAGGGTTAAGATTCTATTAATTTTTTTTCACATATCAAGAACCAGTTACAGAATCAACCATTGTAGGTCTTACCTTTTCCCATCGATATGCTTGTCAAAAATCAAGTGAATACATATGTGAGTCTAGTTCTATATTCTATTTCATTCTTTTAACCAATAACAATGCCCTCTTGAATAGTGTATATTAATGTTAATCTTGACATCAGGAAGTATGAGTCATCCAACTTTGTTGTTCTTTACCAAGGTTGTTTTGGGAATTCTAAATATTTTATATTTACATATAAGTCTTAGAATCAATTTGTCAATTTTTCTGCTTATCCCTGCTAGGGCTTCAATTGGGGCTGTTTTGAATCTATTGTTCAATTTGGGGAGAGTAACCTCTTAGCAATATTTAGATTTCAAATTCATCAACATGATATATATCTCCAATTATTTAAAACCTTGCTAAATTCTCTTAACAATATTTTATAATTTTCCTGGAAGGGAACCTGACAGCTTTTATTTATTTATTTGTAAAGCTTAACATGCTTGTTTTGATGCTAATGCAAATGTATTTGATTTTAACTCATTTTCTCTTAATTTGGTCTTTATATGTAGAAATATATTTGATTTTCATATGAACTTTTACCATGACACCTTAGTAAATTCATTTATTAATTCAAAAAATGTTGCATATTTTTAAAAATTTTCATTCTGAACAATGTCATTGCCTGTGAATAAAGTTATTTTTCTATATTCCACTCTAATATTATGCCTGTTATTTTACATGATTGCCTTATTTCACTGCCTAGGACTTCAATACTATGTTTAAAATAAAGGAGCATCTTCTCCTTTTTCCTGATTTTAGGAGAAAAAATCTTCAATATTTTACCATTCAATATAAAGTTAGCTATAGGGTTTTCACAGATGTCAGTTACCAAATGAAGAGTCTCTTTTCATTTATCATTTGTTGAACGTTTTTAATCATAATTAGATGATGGATTTTGTCTTGTGTTTTTCCTGCATCTGTTAAGATGATACTGTATTTCACTTTATTCAGGTAATATGAATTGTAGATTTTCAGGCATTCTTGGGATAGGTCTCAATTGGCCAATAAATTATCCTTTTTATATGTTTCCAGATTTAATTGCTCATGTTTTGTTAAGAAATTTGTCATCTATTTGTGGTATTGTAATTTGTGTTTTATCTCTTTCTCCTTGATAAATCTTGATAGGATTTTATTGATATTTTGATCTCTTAAATGAACCAATATTTTCCTTTAAAAATTTTCTCTATTATTTTCTATTTGTATTTTAATCATTTCTTTTTGTTATTAATTCCTTCTTTCTACTTATTTTTGGGTTTAATTTATTCATGTTTTCCTGGATTTAATATATAGACTTAGTTCATTGGTTTGTATGTTATTTATCTGGGCTTTTTTCATGAAATGTCAGTTATCATTCATATTATTGTTTCCTATAGGTACTATGTCATTTTTCTCTGGCTAATTTAGTAATTTTAAAATTTGACTACTGACTATATTGTGCTTAGCAGTGATTTTCTTTGTATTTGTCCTACTTGAAAATTGCCATGCTTCCTGCATTTGTAAGGCGAAATTTTTTACCGCATTTGGGAAGTTTTGAACCATTGATTTTAAAATATTATTTTTCTGCTAAATTCTCTCTTTCCTTTCCTTCTGAAACTCCAATTACAGTTATGATAGACTCATTATTTTCCTACTTGTCACTGAATCTCTATTCCTTTTAGTTCAATCAATTTTGTCCTTTTCTCTGTTTTTCAGATTAGATAATTTCTATCAATCTATGAGTTTACTGATACTTTCTTCTACCATTTCCTATTTGTTTTAAGTGCATCCACTGAATTTTTTAATAGGAGTTTCCTTTAAGTCCTTAAACATATAATTGATTCTTTAAAGTACTTGTCATCTAATTCTAAGATCAGGGTAATCTCATGTTCTATTCCTATTAGTTGCTTTTTTTTTCCCTGACAGTGAGTCATCTATTCCTGTTTCCTCTCATGCCAAGGAGGTTTTAATTGTTTATTGGGCATTGTATGGTATGATACAATATGGAGATTCTGAATTCTGTTCTCTTCCTCATAAGAGTTTGATTTTTCTTCTAGCAAGTAGTTAAATTACTCACTGATCACCTTGATGTTTTAGAATTGGATTTATGCTTTGTTAGGACATTCTGTGAAAATCCTGGGACATTAATCCAGTGCCTCCAACTGGGCAGAATTCAAACACCAAACTGTCATCCCTGTGGTAGGCAGCAGCTGAAATCTCAGCATAAACTCTCAGCCTTCTTCATGTACCTTTCCAATAGGCTCAACTATGCGTGTGCAATTCAAATGTCAGCTGAGTTTGTGAGAATTTATTTGTGGATTTGGGGGTCTGCCTGCTGCGGATCACTCCTTTCTATGTTACTTTGTTCTTCATTTCCAGCTTCTCTGGCAATCTCATTCTCTGTACTCTGACATCCCAATTCAACATGACAATGGCT